>CAIGRN010194220.1:0-10691 GCA_903798345.1 Fraxinus anomala | reverse complement strand
ATTAATTCTATTTTTATTTTCATTTCCGCTATAAATTTTGTTATGTCCAATACTAAAATTATTTAATTACATTGACAATAAATATCCGTACACGAACGGAGGCACGGAGATGTCTCTGTGCCGCATGGAGAAGGAGCGCGCACGGAGACATTTTTTTATGTATGTAAAATTTTATATATTTTTTATTTTATATAAAAAAATTTCCTTCTAAAATGATGGGTTTTGTGCTCGTTNTTTTGTGCTCGTTGATTCATTTATTATAAACATTTTCTCGTCTATATCAATATATAGTTTTATTTCTTTACAAATGTTTCGCAATATTAATCCAATTACGCTATCATACAACGCTAATAGTACCTTCAAAATAACACAACCCGTGCATCGCACGGCTTAAAACTAGTAGTCACAAAATAAGAGGATTATTCTCTTATCTACAGGTGTAGTATTTTGATAAGATTGAACAATGTTATAGATGATATTTCGCATTCTTTTATCCTTTATATAATGTCCAATGTTATACAATTCACACTAACACACAATATGTCCATATACTGATACACAGTGACATCTAATATTTGGAACATGGAATATTCTAAATATTTGACACGTGTTTTAGTGGAAATTTCATACTCCTTTTTTTTGTTGGTTATATATTTGATGAAAGCTTACGCTGATAACATGCACCAATGTGCGAGCATCATTGCTTTGAGCACATAAAAGATGTCAAAAACTCGTCCTAAGACAATTTTTGAGAGATCTTACATCCATCTTTACTATAAATTGTCTATCCTAATTTGTATTTAAAGATATTCTTGTTTTTGTTTTCACTATTATCTTTATTTGACTTCTTTCACTCTGACTACAACAATTGTAGTTTTTACGACGAAATTTTTTATCTTGAGAACTTTCTCGATGACCTTTTTTCATGTAACAGTCAAAAAAATGACTCTTTACGATGAAAGTTTATAAATATTTTTGTTGTTAAAAATGAAATTTCTTGTACTGTCTCCGTGGAATCTATCCATGGATGCAATCATTTTTACGAAACTTTGAAAAACATAACATCTTCACTACAAAGAGTAAAAATGAGTCCATAAATGCCCTTTAGGAGATGATTCTGTAGAAGATCCAGTATTTTAAACGTCCAACATGATGTCCAAAAATGACTCATTTTATGATTATTTTAGTGGTCGAGGGGTATCCAGCTTGGCGCACGATAACAATGTTTTATCATTTATGCTGTTCTCATATTTTTTATTGTTTAAATAGTTCTGTGATGTCTCCCTCCTATATTTTGTAGTAATAAAATTCTGTAACCTGAAATAACTTATGGAAGTACATTTGTTGCTTGGCTCATATTTGAAATTGCCAAAATTAGCTTCATTTTTCGTGGTTAGATATATTAGGATTATCTTTTGAAGTGGCAGATATAACCCAAAAAAAAAAAAAAAGGAGCCAAAAAACAATTTCAAAGAAGAAAAAGTATTGCCGAATGAACTATAGGGGGAAAATTCGATGACATTAAACATATTATTTCCTAGTAAAATCAAGATAATTCGTTTTAGTGTCGCTGATGCCACTGATACAATTTTCATACTAATAATGTTTCATTGGTCAGACATTTTTATTGAAGGTAATGCCCATTACAAGTATAAATTTAAATATTAGAATAGTGCACCTCACTATTTAGACTTGAATTAATGAATAAAAACCAGTTCAAGGAAGCATAAATCTTAATAATGTTTGTGTGGTAAGTTACACATATAACAACAATCGTAGAAAAAAAATAAAAATACAATGAATGCTTCATACAAACATCTAGGATCTCCTTCACGACCTTACTTATTGAATACACAATTGTTCAAAAAATAGAAAATTACTCAATTATTGCAAAGATTTTCCCTAGGAAGTAACCTCTTCCCTTCAAACTCCAATATAATGTTGCAAATTGTTGTCGTGCTAGTAGTGTTTTGGAGGTGGAGGTGAAGAGTAGTAGTATGGTGGCGGTGGCGATGGAGATGGTGGAGGAGGTGACTTGTAGTAATATGGAGGAGGTGGTGATGGAGATGGTGGAGGAGGCGACTTGTAGTTGTACGGAGGAGGTGGCGATGAAGATGGAGGAGGTGATTTATATAAATATGGAGGATGCTCTAAGTACTTCGGTGGTGGTGGTGGTGACTTGTAGGAGTATGGTGGAGGGGGTGATGAGTAGGAGTACTTCTTTGGTGGTGGAGGAGATGAGTAGGAGTACTTTTGTGGGTGAGGTGACGAGGAGTACTTCTTTGGTGGCGGAGGTGATGAATGGGAGTATTTCATTGGTGGAGGGGGTGACTTGTGGTATTGTGGGTGCTCAACATGCTTTGGAGGTGGTGGTGACTTGTAGTAGTATGGTGGAGGTGGTGATGAGTAGGAGTACTTTGATGGGGGAGGTGATGAGTAGGAGTACTTCTTTGGTGGTGGAGGTGATGAATAGGAGTATTTCATTGGTGGAGGGGGTGACTTGTGGTATTGTGGGTGCTCAACATGCTTTGGAGGTGGTGGTGATGAGTAGGAGTACTTTGATGGGGGAGGTGATGAGTAGGAGTACTTCTTTGGTGGTGTAGGAGATGAGTAGTACTTCATTGGTGGAGGGGATGACTTGTAGTGGTATTGTGGGTGCTCAACATGCTTTGTAGGTGGTGGTGACTTGTAGTTATATGGTGCAGGTGGTGATGAGTAGGAGTACTTTGGTGGAGGAGGTGATGAGTAGGAGTACTTCTTAGGTGGTGGAGGAGATGAGTAGGGGTACTTCATTGGTGGAGGGGGTGACTTGTATTGTGGGTGCTCAACATGCTTTGGAGGTGGTGATGTTTTGTAGTAGTATGGTGGAGGTGGTGACAAGTAGTGCTTCTTTGGTGGAGGGGGTGATTTATAGTTGTACCGTGGGCTCTCTACATGCTTTGGAGGTGGTGGTGACTTATAGTAGTATGGTGGAGGTGGTGATGGAGATGGAGGAGGAGGTGATTTGTAGTAGTACGTTGAAGGTGGTGGTGACTTGTAGTAGTACTTTTTTTGTGGAGGTGGTGGTGACTCGTAATAGTAAGGCCCGTGCTTTACGTATTTTGGTGGTGGAGGTGATTTGTAGTAATAAGATGGATGCTTCAAATGCTTTAGTGGCGGCGGTGATGAGGCATAAGTGTAAGGTTTATAGGCGGCAATGCTAGTAGCTGCTAAGCAAAATGCCATAGCATATATGATGATAAGCCATTGGCCTGGCTTTTCTGGGATTCCCATTTTTGAACTTTGGCTTGTGTGATTGATTAGGATGGTGCCTGGCCCTTTATATAGTCATCTGATGGAGCAAGTTGCTGATAATGCTATGTTTGTTTAATGAAAAAAATAGGACTTAATCATATCCTTACATGTTTACAACTACATGATCATGGCTTCCAACCAACTACAACTAGAATTTTATTCATTATAATTATGAATTAGTCCAGATTTAGACTGTATAATATTTTGTACGGCTGGATGTACTTTCTTAATCTTAACATCCCTCTGCTTTTTACCCTTACAGGGGTTGGGGTGGGATGGGGATTGGACTGTGTTCGATCGGCTGAGGTCTTTGCAAATCCTATTGCACTGTCCGAGTATATGTATTTACTTTTGCAAGTGTTGAAGGGGAACTTGTTAATAGTAAATATCTTTCCTCTCCTACAAAACTATCTTAATAGTTTATCTCAAGAGGTTTCACATACATAATTTAAGAATAGTTTCAGAGACACCACAATTATGTAAAAGTTCAATGAATTTAGTAATTTTTTTTTCCCAAGTTCACACAATTTTTATAGATTTTATGTCAGTAAAAATGGCTTTTTTTGGAGTTTATTTCTACATATCCTTTTTAGACTTTCAGCAATATTTTACTAGTTTTTTATTTATTAGTTTCTTTTTATTGGTTCAAGGAACCATCTATAGGAAGAAAAATGAAAAAAGAAAAAAGGGGTAATAATTTAGACACAAAATAAGATGATTATTCTCTTATCTACAAGGGGTGTAGTATTTTGATAAGATTGAACAATATAATAAGATCATATTTCAACTTCTTTTATCCTTTATGTACGTCCATTTAATATTGTCCAATGTTGTACGATTCACATTACCAAACAAGAACATACCACATGTTGTCCGCATACAATTACTAATATCTGGAACGTGGAATACTTTAAATATTTCAAGTGTTCATTGGAAATTTTGTACTCCTTTACTTGACTCACTCTCACTCTCACTACATAAATTGACAAAATTTTTTATCTGGAAAACTTTATCGATGACCTATTTTTGATGATACAGTCAAAAAATGACCCTTTACAATGAAAATGTACAAATATTTTCATTGTTAAAAGTGAAATTTCTTGTACTGTCTGTGCTGAATCTATCTATGGATGCAATGATTTTTATGAAAGCTTTGAAACGTACAACATCTTCACCACGAAGCATAACAATAAGTCCGTAAACGCCCTTAGGAGATGATTCTGTAGAGGATCCAGTATTTTAAAAGTCCAACATAATGTCCAACAATTACTCATTTTATGACTATTTTTAGTGGTCGAAGGTATCCAGCTTGGCGCACGATAACAATGCTTTATCGTTTATGCTGTTCTCAATTTTAAATTGTTTTAAGTAGTTCTGTGATGTCTCCCTCCTATATTTTGTAGTAATAAAATTCTGTAACCTGAAATAACTTATGGAAGTACATTTGTTGCTCGACTCATATTTGAAATTGCTTAAAGGAAAAACGTTTTCAGGTTATGTTTCAAATGGAAAAACATAAAAGAAAAATTCAGTTTGACAGTTCAAAATTTATTGAAAATAATATTTTTTTCTATTAGTCGTGGCCAACACGCAAGAAGTTAAAAATGACAGATAGCCAAAGGAGGCATAGCCAAAACATTTGCATTTCTTGTTTTGAATAAATTCCTTCATTTTCATGGTTGAGCCATATAGTACTAATGAATTAAATTAATGATGTCATTTGACATAACAATATTCATTCAGACTCTTTCATTAACAATAAAAATTTAATTAACAAGAAACTTCATTGTCAATCTTCTGCGAAGTGCTTCATTATGCAGAGATTACAGCAGGACGGCATATTATCCACTGCTAATCTTTGATTTGTTTGTGTATACTCGGAACAAATATTCACATCTTAGTGCAAAACATTATCCATTTTTTTTAGATTTGTGAAGATTAGTTGACTTATTTATGTGAGATTTGAGTCAGCCTGGCTGTTTGTTTCATTAATGAATTATGTCTGAAATGATTGGATGCAATCATACATAAAGTTTAGTAAGTTGGTTTACCATTTGGATCACCATCTAAATATTTGCAAAGAAGTTTTATAAAAAGAAAAATGATTATTGAACGCCTTTAATTTTATGTTGTATCAAGGTCCAACGTAGTAAAACACCCCAAATCTAATTTGATTTATCTTAGAAGAAGTTTTTGAACTTGAAAACTGAATTTAACTCGACTACTACTCTATGATATTTGTGTGTTGAAGTGTGTGTATTAGTTTCGTAATCGGATCAAATAACCTATTCTTGTAACATTTTTCCTTGACCCAACAAAATCTTTTCATTCTTTTTAAAGGATATTATGTAATGCTTCCTTGGTGACTCTGTTTCGACAAGTCTTGGGGGGAGATGCACTTTCCAACTTCTCTCTGTTTTCTTCCCTTATAGGGGTTGGGTTGGGGGTTGGAGTGGGGTTCTTCACACGCTTCATTAAGCAGAGATGACAGCAGGATGACATATTATCTTCCACTAATCATTGACTTGTTCATGGATACTCGGAACAAATAATCAGATCTTAGTGGAAAACATTATCCATTTTTAAGATATCTGATGATTAGTTGACTTGTATATGTTATATTTGAGTTAATCAGGCTGTTTATGTCATTGTCTGAACAAAGCTGCTACAGGTACATTATGGGTTACTTACACTCTTCCATATGACATGTTCTACACCATTGATTTTTTCCCATTTTCCCATCACTGCACGGATTCCCCCCACATAGGGGAATGTCCCGCTGGTTATTCTTGTCTGAAAGGATTGGGTGCAAGCATTATATTAAAGGGTTATTGCCTCCTCATAATCATTCAAGATACATCTATCAGTAGTTTCTTTCTACGTTTTCTACTTCAGAGAGTTTAGTTGGGGATGCACAAAATGACTTCGCTAGAGAGGTGGCGCCCCTATGTGGTGGTGTTTTACTTAATAGCCACGGCCGAGCCAGCTCGCGCATTCATGAGGCGAGCCTACGGTGAGCTGGCTCACAGGACTGAAAGGGGGGCTAAGCTTGCCCTACGAGCTTGGCCCTTGGCTAGGCGGGCCAAGTCAGTTCGAGAGCCACTCGCAACTCATTTATTTTTTATTTGAACTAGAATTGCACTCACCCTTGATGTATAGTGAAGACATAAATTTGTAAAAATTTGCAAATGTAAAAAAATATTTCGTCAAAAGAATTATGAAGTAAATATCCTCCTCCGCTTGTTAATTGCTACAATATATAGGGCAAGTTAAAACTGTACACAAATGAAGATGTCTTGGTTTCTAATCTTGAGGGACGCATTAGAAAATCGTGAGGGGTAAGAAGATAGATGTTCTCCTTAGATGACTATATGTATGAGTTAATGACTTGAATAAAGAGGATGTGTTGTTACAAAAAAAATAATAAAAATGTGTTGCTCAATTGGTACTAAAATTCAACTTAAGTTTCTTATAAGATAGAGATCTTGCATTCGAATTCTAGGGGGACACAAAAGAGGGTAGATGAACTCTCAAAACGGACACATAGAAAGTTGGAATTAAAGAAATATTTAGAAACGAAGGAACAACGATATAATATTGAAGAAATATTGGTACATGGAAAGTATGAATTGAAGAAACAATTAGAAACAAAAGGAGCAACTTTATAATAATTGAAAAATAAAATTCTACTAAAGAAATGATTAGATTATTAGGAGATGGTAGAAAATGTTGAAATGTTATGATTTTGGTTTGCCCCATCCCCATTTATAGACTCCGAATTCGACCTTAAAAAAATTTCAAATTCAAATTCAAATTTGGTTTAATTGATGGGCACCTACATGATAAAAGGAGCCATCAGTTATATTAAATGAGCAGCCGAAGCACGGGCTAGCCTAGCTCAACTTACGAGCTAAGGGCGAGCTTGGCTCGCGAGCCAAATGCACGAGTAATTTCAAGTCTCCTTTGCCATCACCTCCCTATATTTTCAAGTCTCTACATCATCCATCTCCATCACCGCCACATCCCTATATTTACAAATTACAAGTCACCAAGCTCTGCCATCTCCCTCATGCCTACCTCCTTGCGTACATAAATCGCCACCTCCACCTTCTCCATCGCCACCACCTCCTTATATTAGGTTTTAAATAATCAATTCACGAGGCTAAAAGGTCAATTTCGTGTATGGTGAACTATGACATACAACTTGTGTTCCAATGGATAGTGAACTATGACCTTTGACCACAAAAGTAGGTTTTATCTACATTAAATTAATACACCGTCGTTAGCATAGATATAACACTAGCCTAAAGAAACTCAGAAATTACTTTCTAAATCTTTAGTTAAATCATCTGCTTGCACATCGAACATTCAAGTGATGTTAGGTTTTATTTTAAACTTAACGAGGCATCTGAACATGAAAATGTAACGAGTATTTAAACTCGTTTTTGAATTTGACAGTACTATAATAATGAAAAGTTAAAAGTTTTATTAGGGTCCGTTTGATTGTAAAAATGGAATTTGGATGGAAAGAAAACGAATTTTAAGAAATTGAATTGCCTAGAACTTGTTTTACTGAGAATTGTCAATTAATTGTGTTTTATTGATATAATTTTTCACCTGAAAAATATTGAAATTTAAAATTGAATAGTGTAAAGGAAAATAATGTACTTTGCGATAAGAAGTGATTTTTGGTAATAGAAAATGAAAAAATTGAATAGTGTAAAGAAAAATTATTATTTAAAAATTGAATAGTGTAAATAATATTTTCTCCCTTGCCAAGAAAAGAAAAAACTAGCTCAACCATGAGAATTTCAATTCCTCAATTTTGTGGAATTAAGGGTCACGTGAAGCCAAGTGAGAAAATGAATTGCCAAGAAATTTTTTCCCATCAAACAAGCTAAAAAGTGAAAAATGTAGAATAATTTCCATCTTCCATGAAAAATTTTGGCCTATCAAACAGGGCCTTAGTTCTTCTAAAAGATTCACAACCAACTTGCATTGAGTATAGCGATAAAAATTAATTCTCCATGTTAACTAAAATTTTCCAAATGAATTATTTAATATTCGTTAAATTAACAGATTTTTTTGTCCCAAACAATTCATTTATAGAGGTTTAAGTGTAATTAGTTAACAAAAATTGTACAAGTGAAATTTGCATAACTTACATATTAATTTCAGCAATACTTGTGTCAAGTTAGCGTTCTGTAACATAAGTTATTATCGTTATGATTTTTCTTTGACATGTGGCCAAAATAATTGAAATTTATCCATGTTTGGTACATATTTTTTTAAAATTCATTTTTCTTCAAACTCGTTTTCAACTACACATTCTTTCAATAAAATAATTTTGTGCATAGATCCATAAATTTTTTTGGGTAGTTTTTAACGAGACATCGTCCAAAAATATCATTCTGCGCAAAATCCATTCTTAGAAAATCTACATTAAATATGCCCTTAGTCTTCCGAGATTCTCTTTACTATTACCATTTTTTGTTTCCTTACAAAAATTTAGTTCTTTTCCTTCCATAATATTATATATTGAACTATCATTCGTCTGGATTTTTGGTGTGACAAAGTAATTTATAGGCTTTTTTTTAATTAGAATAAAGGGATGAGTCTTATAAGCTTTAATAATATTAATTTTAATTAATTGTGCAATACTGATACGGTAGCATCTCTCTCTTTTTTTGTTTTTTTTTTTTTTTTTTTTTTTTTTTTGAATGTGACCCTTTTATGCGAGTTTAATACAACACTCTATGATCCATGTTTCAAATCACCATGCTGTTTTATCTTAATCGCAACATTCTTTTGAACTATTATTAGCAACAAAAAAAAAAAAAAAAATCTCAAAATATTACGAAGTATGCTCTAAGTACGAGGAAATTGTACATGTAGCATTACGGGGAGATCAATGACATTAATTCATTGGATCAATGTCACCTGTCTCCTTGTCAATCTCCCTATACAAGGAGATTAATCCAAATATTATTACGAATCACATTCATATAAAATAAAATACATATTTTTTTGTCTAATGGATGGTTTAAACTCTGACCTTTTTGACAATAAATTAAAAATTACACACCAAAGCTGACCTCAAATAATATTGGTAATGATGGATTGAAGGCAGACAAAATACAACTCACACCATCGATCTCGAATTCATTAGATATTATATAAACATAAATTCATTGTAAGCATAAAATTGACTTCTATAGAGTTTATTAAATCCGAGCTCATTAGTGTACTTTTATTTATTGGAATTATCGGTCAGTCAACCTATGAAAAACCAGTAATAAATTCATATGTTACTTTCTATTCCAATTCTCTATCCATTTAAACTCGAATTCGAGCAAGATTTTATATCTATCTCATAAACATGAGATATACTCAAAACTCTTGGTCGGCCGCAAAAGACAGGGTGGGTTCTCATTGATAGGGAACCAAATGGAGCATTGGCAAATCTGAAAAGAAAATTAAGTAAAAATATCTTCAGAAGTAACTGCCAGGATGTCTTTAATTATTTTTAAAAAATTCTATCATTTTCATGGTCTAAAGGACACATAAATTAAAGATTAAAAACAGTAATTTGACATAATAATAAATCACGGGCTCTTAATTAATCTCGCCATTTTCATTTTTTAGATTAATTATTTAGTGAAGAAGAAACTTCATAGCCATTTCCCGGCAACGCGCTTTTTAATTAAAATTATTTATATTTATAATTCTAGCCGGACAGTACATTACTAACTACTGAAAAGTAATTTGTTCGTGGCTACTGGGAACAGATCTTAGTGGGAAAACATGAAGTTTTATTAGTTGACTTTTGTAGGTTAAATTAGAGTTAGCCAGGCTGTTTGTTTCGTTAAACAATTGTATCACTATCTAAAATGATCGGAAGAGAGAAGTATATAAAGGGTTATTATGTCCCCCACAAATCATCCAAGATACTTCTTCTCTAGTTTTGTACTCCTGAGACTATTTAGGACTGCAGAAAATGAAATCCCTGGGGAGGTCGCGCCAAAGGCGTTCCCTTGCCTACGCGGTGGTGTTTTGCTTGATAGCCACCAGTGTAGTTGCTGATAAACCATATATTTATGCTTCCCCACCGCCGTCATATATTTACAAATCCCCACCTCCACCGTCTTCATCTCCACCACCTCCCTATATTTACAAGTCCCCACCTCCCCCTTCTCCCTCTCCACCACCTCCCTATGTTTACAAGTCTCCACCACCACCGTCTCCGTCACCACCATCTCCCTATGTTTATAAGTCCCCACCTCCTCCATCTCCATCACCACCTCCTCCATATGTTTACCAGTCCCCACCTCCACCATCTCCATCACCACCACCTCCCTATGTTTACAAGTCTCCACCACCACCGTCTCCATCACCAC
>CAIGRN010194217.1:0-14746 GCA_903798345.1 Fraxinus anomala | reverse complement strand
GGGAAGGCTAATAGAATTCCTACCTGTTAAATGGACCAGACACAAACCTCTTTTATTATTTTATCTTTAAAAACATATTATGCTAGATTTCTTTTGTGTTGGGATGAAGATGGACTTTATTACTATTTATTAATTCAAAGACTAAGCAATTTAGTTAATTTGTATTCTTGGTTGATCTTGCACCCTTTATTAATTTATTTAATTGTTTGATCATCAATTAAATAATTAGTTTACTTATTGCAGCTTTGGTAGTCTCACAATAGGTTTAGAACTTTGAAATTTCAATACACAAGTAATAGATATTAGGAATTATATATATGGCGTGTGTAATCGTATAGATAATCGTGTAGTTGAATCCATTACTTTACATATGAATTGGGAGTAGAAATAGAATCAGGTCATGTTTAGAATACGTGTAACTTACCTCGGAGAGATAATTAAATAAAATTGAATTATCGATTGTCATGAATGCACAAATCAAACTAAATTCATAGGTCGAGAATTAGAAATAGGTTATTAATAGGTGGATTTAGAATTCCAACACATAATTCACATATTTAGCTCTTATTTGGTAGGAATTAAACTCCAGATTTTAATGTAATTCAAAGTCAATAACTAGTTGTAACTACACATTTTATGTGACCCACAATTTTTCAACTACAAATTTCATCAATTTTTATTAAAATCTATTAAAAATCTGAATTTATTTCCCACCAAACAGTCACTTAATTAGAAATAAATTTAGATAATAATTAGTATGTTAATTTAGATATAAACATAATTCTCATTTATCAAATTCACATTCGAATTTGACAGCATATTAATACAATTTAATTTAAGGTTTATTCTTCGTGGAATAATATTCTTTGCTCATCAAATTATTATTTGTTAATGACCCCGTGCACTTGCGAATTTCGCACGAAGGATAATAAATAAAAATTCATTGAACTATCCTAGTTTTGTTTATCATACAACATAACGTATAAAATACTATACAAAATTATATTCAACTCAATACAACCAACACACCACATAACTAAGATTTTTCTGTCCTTACATTTGGAATGTAAAAAAGGTTTGAACTACAAGACCAGTACTAATTAAGAAACAGAAAAGTCAATTATTTTTCTCTTTTCCCTTTAGCACATTGAGATGAAGGTGGGATTGAAATTGGCTTATAGTTGAGAATACTTCTAATTAAAGTAAAGTCAAGGGACTGAGGTAATTAATTGGTCAAATGAGACAGTGACGTGTAATGGTCCAGATCACAACTACTGAAGCATGTTAGTGATCATATACGAGAGAGAGGAATCTAGAGAGAGAAAGGGAAGAACATATAGAAACCTAGAAATGAACACTTCAAGATCTTCAGAGAGACTAATCCATATATTTAATAAATGAAATGCGTCAAATCAAAAATTGAAGAAACCCTAATGACTAATTATAATACAGTGAAGATTTTCAGAAGTTGTCTAGTTATACATCAAATCAAAAACTAGAAGAAATTAACCCTTGTGACCATTTCTAATTATACAAAAATTAAAATTATCAAAACGGGTACTAAAATAACTAAGAATTTTTGTAGTTCCGGAGGTTCCAACTACAACAGAACCAGGAATGGACTCAAAGGAGAAGTGCAATAGTCAAAAAGCTTTCCTTCACTTCAATCTTTCCTCCTCCCATATTTATCCACATAAAATTTGCTTTTTCTTAGTTCAATTGTTCTATGGTCTTGAAATAGAGAGCCTTTTCTTGATATATCTTGAGTTTTTCACGAGAAAAAAAACAACTATCAAGGCAACAAAGACCTCAAGAATATAGATCAGAAAGTTTCGTGAAAGATTATAAAATTATCTTAAGATTTTAGCTGTTAAGGTAAAACATTGCTACATGTGCCAGATACAGACATCAATATTGGAAACTAAACTATAGAATGGAAGAAGAGGAAAAGATTAAAATAGAGATAAGGAATGACAGGTTAATAAGCTTTACCCTGTTCTTCTGAGCCCTCTGGTTGGGCTTTAGGGTTTGCAATGAATAATAAGTATAACCACAATTGTGTGGATGTGTGTGCACAGAGGGGATCTTTGAATTTTATCAATTTTCCAACTTTGTTCATGCACTTAATTTCTATTCACGTGAAATTGTATACTTAATTTGTATTTCGTTTGTCAATATGGTTGGTTTGGTACGTGGTATTTCATGAGGTTGGACAGTATATTGTGGATTAGTGTTTTTTAGCTTCTTTTTTTTCCCCTTTCGTGATACTGTGAATTTTACATGAACTATGTCCCCCGCCCATGAATATATGCTTTATTATTTTCTTCCTATTCAATTCATGTGTCATCACATATATGAAAAAGCTAATAAATCATATTTTAAAAATCAATTTGCTATCTTTACTATTGTCCAAAACCAAAACCCTGCCATTGAGTTGTTGAAGAGCATGAAGAAAAGGTTGAAATTGAAAGATCGGGAAATTTTCTGCTTATAAAATTATTTTGATTGCAAAATACAAACTATAAGAATTAATGAATAACAAATTGAATTACGTGGAGATTTTGGGTGTAAATTGATGCAATAGGTCCACCTTAAATACAACATTTGTTGGTGTTATTGACATGTAACCAACCATTACCACTTGAGTCTATCACCCACTAAATATCCTGAATTTTACCTTTTCTGGTAAGTGGACCAAACCCGTCATAGATGGACATGACACAAAGTTATTATAATATTCCTTCTGCAACCCGACCTCCATACACGTACATCACCATTGTGTGTGATTTTTAAGGTTTGGCCTAACTTTTGAAAATTCAAAAGTTTGAAATTTAAAAGTCATTCTTGGATTTGTTTGACTAATTTTATAACAGTATTTTCATTAGTTAAAAGAGTTTTTAGAGGAAACTGATCCAATGTAACTTCCTCTAAAATCACTTTCGAAATAATAAACTCTTTTAAAAATTAATTTTCAAACAAAAATAAAGATATCTTTCTTCAAAAACTCTTTTACAAAAAGTAAAAGCAAAAGTTATATCAAACGGATCCTTAATTTCTGCCATAGAGTAATGCTATTTTTCATCATAATAATGAAAGATCGATGTAGCAATCCATTATTTCTCACACTCTCTTTCTCTCTCCTCACCCTCTCTCTTATAAAATTGAGGTGTCTAATCTCATTATTCTATATCGACTGTCATATTATCGATATTTCATCATCATAAAAATAAATAGAATTATTTAATTAATTAAGAAACAAATTAACTCAACAGAGCATTAATCAAGTGATTAAAAGTGACCTTGAGACCGTGAGCAATCGAATGACTAAAAATGTCTACAGGTTTAGGTGTCTCATTTCAATAAAAAGCATGAAATATATTAAGCATGCATACGCTCTATTTAAATATGATGTTTTGCTATAGACTACTTTACTTTTAATTTATTAAAAATATCATTCCATCAAATTTTATTAATTTATGGGAGTAGTGAAAGTCAATTATTCCCTTTTAATGAGAGAAAATGTTCTATTAGTTCATTAATCAAATAGCATATTTACTATAGATACTAATCATCAACTATCACGTCAATGTTTCATCATTTTTTTGTCAAAGAATTTAAATGAAGTGAGTCGAACAAAAAGAAAAAAAAGTAAAAAATCACTAGACTCATCTATAATAAAGTTAAATGATTCACGTGAAATTGGCCAAACCAAGAAGTTTCAATCAAATCATGACATAGAATATTGATATTTAACAATGAAGAAGCTGAAAATTACAATAACTCTAGTAAATTATGTGGATTACAATAATAGTTTTATTGCTTAGTTTAATTATGTTAGATCAAATATCTAAACCAACTAGAATAATTAATTACCACAATAAACACGATTCTTACCTAACACAGTAAAATTTATATCGCTGTAAATGTTACTTAAACATACTTTCAAATGACTTAATTAAATTGAATTGAAAAAAAAAATGAAAAAATAAATCTTTTAACTATAGATTTATCAAAGATCTCGAAACTTTCAACTTTTTCACGACTAATCTGAATATATTAAGTTATTATTTGCTTGGAATATCTATCTCACTAGAAAGAATAAAGATAATAAACTTTAGGGAAAATTGCTCAGCGGTCCCTAATCCTTTCAATTTTTGCAGATTTCACTATAACATTCAATTTGTACTGACGAAGGTTTCTAACCTTCAATCTGACCGTTAGTTGACCAGAAAAGTTGTTTTTGACCAAATTTAAAAATGGTAAAATTGTAACTTTACTATTTATCCCTTAAAATAATTAAAACAAAATAAAAAAAACCCCACCCCAAAATCACCATCCGCCACCAGAACCACGGCCACCACCATCACCTCTAACACAAAGCAAACTCCCAAATCACAATGACATATAATTTTCTCTACAGAATTTGACAACTTAGAGAAAGTAAAAATAGAAAATGGATGTCTTTAATGCAACGAGTTAGATGAATTGATTTATTGCTTTAATCTGTTACTATATTGATTTATTGGCCCTTAAGCTTCCTTCCACCAACAAATTGGCGGGACCCCCTGGAGTCAACGCATCCACCATGCTATGCGAAGCTTAAAATCAAGAACTTCCCTTCACAAACAGCTCTCCTTTGTACCTCCACAAAAAACGACCCATCGGATTCCTTTACTTCCACCAAAGGCTTCTATCTCGACATCGGCACCCTTTGACACCTCTCAAGCAAGCGCATTACCCTCAAAATCTCAATCTTCAATTGCCGCATTGGACGCAGGGCCGGTTCTGTGGCGAGGCAAATGAGGCCGGCGCCTCGGGCCCAAAACAGGAGGGGGCCTATTTTTGGCCCAATTTTTTTTTCTTTTTTAATAATTAAAGGAGGAAAAGGGGAAATCCGTTTTCATTACCTCCTGCTCGACATCGCCTCCTCCAACTCCATCGACTCCTCCTCCAACTCCAATCAGACCAACGATCGACGATATCCTCCAACTCCAACAAGTGGAAAGACTAAAAAGAAGGTGAGATTCCTTGAGAATCTGTTTTTGTACTTTTATGGCATGCCAACCTACTATGGATTTTTTTTGTACTACGATACTGGTTATGATATTTTTATATTGCTAGTTTTGGGAGTTCATGAAGGGTTCGGTTTTGAGTTATTTTCTAATCAAATCATACCATGCGAGGGAGTCCAAATTGTCCACTTATCATCTACCATTTGCAATTCAGTTTGGTTTCAAACCATATTGTGGCCTGTGGGCAGAAAATTTATCTCTGTTGTGAGGGGACGGGATGGTGTTTTTAACTGGATTTTACTTGGGGCATGTTTGGCTGAGCTTAAAGAGAAAAAATGAAGTTACTTCTAAGGGACCTTTTGTTCTCAAATATGTTAACTAGTTTACTGTTTTCCTTTACCTTAAAAGAAAATGGGTTTTGTTTCTTTTCAAGTACTTGTTCGGAGAATTATAATGAGATTACAACATGGAGCAGCATGAATATTTTCAGTATTAATGTGTATTACGCTAAAAAGATTGTCATATAAGTTAAAGCACAACCAAACATAAGTTGTTGTCGAGAATTTTGAACTTGGAGCCATTAATCATTGATGTTGTTTGCATTTTTTGTGTTAAATTTCTCTTATGAAAGGTTTGATTTTGAGTGCACTAAACATATTATGAGTTCATAACTTTCCTCCAGGGTGGAATTCTCAAGGGTGTGATAATGTGATTTCATAATTTTCCTCGAAGTAAGCGATGACTTGTCCTAAATTGTTATTGAATATATAGGAAATATTTGAAGCCTTGTCGGCTTATATAATTGCGCCCTGGTTGGCTTATATGATTAGTTATTGTAAGATCAATTGTACATGTGCACGTAGTAACGTAGTAACTATATTGAAAACTTTGATGGTAAGATGATTGAAATATTTTGTAATTATCTTTTATGTTAATCGTTGGGCATTAGATATAGATTCATACATCATTCCTCCTAAATATGGATTAGTATACTATTGAATTTTGGATTTACGTTGATTTTAGGGGGCCTAATTTATGGAGTTCGTTTCGAACCCCAAAAATCACAGGACCGACCCTGATTGGACGCACTTGTGGATTCACTTTTCTTAAGCTCCTGGGGTCTATTAAGGTTTTGATTGACCTTGTTAAATCTTAGTCGAGGTGCGTTGTGTACCATAGTAGGTGGATAAAACTCGACAAGAACGGGAGGGAGAAGGATAAGCCAATGGCGAAGCTGCATTTGACGATTTGGTCCAAATTGGATCCTCAATTTGTGTTCCAATTCGGAGGAGAACCACAGTGAAAAATATGGTAGGGGTTTCATTTAGCAATGGAGAATATAGTGGCAGAGGTTGTGGCTGTTGCGGTGGCCGTGGGATGCTATGGGGGACATGAGAATCATTATTTTGGTTTTGTGGTTGGGTTTGGATGGAGATGGGTTTAATTTTTGTTCTTCATTTATATTATTTTTCTATTCATGTGTTTGATCGTGGGAAAATGATAAATTGCCATCTTACCCTTTTTAATTTGGTCAAATTCTACTATTTTTGGTCAACTAACAATCAAACGGATATTTTACATCCGTTTGGACCCCAGTTGCTAATTTTTCAAAGGTTAGCGACTTGCGTTGGTACAAATTGAAGGTTAAAGTAAAGTTTGTAAAAATTTAAAAGGTTAGCTGCAATTTTCCCTAATTTTTACTTGTAAAATGAAAATTATCCCTATAGTGGCCTTGCAAAAAGTTTTTGAGCTCTATTTATTATTCCTATAGGAACAGTGATCAAATCGTCTATCCAAACGTCAAAACATTAATGAAAATCCATCGTTGAAGAATTGAAAATTCTGATATATTGACACCCATTTTGGGTGGAAATTTTTGTTTGGAATAGTGATTGATGGAAGATTGTGTGGTTAAAAAGTAAGGAGAATTTTGGGTTTATGTGTAATATTATTTTATTGATAAAATGTGTGGTTGAAATGAAGAATGAGAAATAGAATGAGAAAAGAAAATGGTGAGAAAAAAATGAGTTTCAAATAGGGGTATAATTAGTTCAACATATTTCTTTAACCTGAATCGAAAAACAAAACAAAAAAACATTAATTAATATGCGATTTTACCAGTAAGATAATGAATTTTTTTTCTTCCTTTTTATTATCCTTTGCATCGAAAAGAGTTGAATTTATTATAAGTTTCATTATTTAAAAATATAATTATCTTTTTGAAAATATGTAGCCAAAAATGGAAAAAGTGGCGAGATACAAGTTTGTGATAGAAGTGATGCACAGATTGGGCAGATATTGAAATTGAACTAGTGAATTCTTGACAATATTTTAGAATTAAATACATTTTAGAACGTAATAATAGACATGCAAGAAATTTATTGTATCAAATTTTAATTTCTTTTCTCAATATTCTACACAACTGTTCAAAACTTTCATTGTTCAATAAATTGGACGCTGTAGTAAAATTATGAAATAATTATTAATGATTATTTAGTCTCACTTACTTTTGAAGTTTGCATCTCGAATAATTTGTAACTCTGACAATCATTAAATATCAGTCCATCATTATAATAATAATTCACAATTTTACTTTTGACTCATTTTTCTCGCTTGTTCTTTTGATTTTAGAATATGTTATCAACATGAATGCTCTTATTTATATTGAAAAATACCTATTCAAGTCAATATTCACACAATACACCAAAAGTTTGTATTTTCTTCACTACTGATTTATACTCGATTCAATCTTTTCTTAAAAGGTGTCCATGCACCTTTTGCAATTGTTTCATAAGAATACACAAAAAGATTAGCCACGAAAAAACATGAATCAAATCTTACCAACAAGAAACAAATTAAAAACGAACTACAAATTTTAAGACTATGCAAAGTTTTCTATATTGTCAGATCATAAAACGAGTTGAATTTAATTGCCTTTTTTCTACTACAAGTAAGTTCATTTGTTAAAAGTTCTTTTTCCTATATAATGCATGTATACTATAATTTATCATATATTTAATTGTGTTTTCGGAGAAGCATAACTAACAGAATTGATCTTCTACTCGCAGTGGACACGATAACAATTGTCCACCCCTAACATGGCAATGTCACATCAGCGATCAGGTCGTGTGTATATATATATATATATATATATATATATATATATATATATTTAAATAAAAAAGGTTTGATTGCTGACTAGCAACATCACATCAACAAATTGACATTATAACTCATGCCCGCTCACTGGGCAGGAGATCATTTTTTGCATGACTAAATATAGTGAATATTTTAGACAAATATGGTGTTAATGTTCCTAAAGAACCCAACAAACCATAAATATATTCAAGAAGAATATTATTTATTATTTCTCAAGAAATTGAAATGTTTTAAATACCAATATTCTAGAATAATATTAAGTCCCTGTTTGGTATACATTAAAATCAGATTTTTGGTAGAATTTGATAAAAGTTGATGATATATGAAATTAAAATTAATTGTTGATTTTGACTTGAAATTAAAATCAAATTTTAATCTGAACCAAACTGTGGGCTAAGTTGTTCCCGAAGAACAATTTTACGTAGATGATTAATTTTAAAATATATATGTTACTTTTCCAGAAGAAGCACATTTTATATCACATTAACATCTAAAAGAATATTTAGTTGCTATTCCGGAAGAAAAAACTTCAATATATCAAAATTAAATAAAAAATAATAATATTGTCCTCTGAAATAGCACGAGTCTCGAACAATGTCATGTGATTTTATCTCATGAAAAGACATGATGTACATACAAATTTTGTGAAGAAATGTTAATCCCTGAATGAAAAATAGAACATCAATTGTAGTATTGGGTATAATGTGACTGCGTAATAGTTAAAACTCAATCAAGTATTGATTAATTGAACATCGAATGCGTGGTTGTTGGCATTGTAATAATGTTGATATTAGATCATTGTAACTAATTGTGTAATTGATTCTGTTAGTTAACAGTTAGCAGTTAGTGTTGAGCCGACTTTGAAACTGAATCTGTAATGATAGTCTATTTATACAGCCATTCATTGTAACACACTGAATAATAACACATGAAGATGATTATTTCTTAAAGTTGCTCCTTCTAAGCTTGAAATGGTATCAGAGCAAATCGTGTGATCTGCTGCGATTTCTCCTTTTTCTGTTCTTCTGATCTTTGTTTGGTTCTTCAAAATCGTTGAGCATTGCCATATCTTCTTCATTTGCTATGGAAACTAACGAGTCTAGGTCATCTTTGAACAAATTTGCCATAGATGAACCTTCGAATTCGTATTTTCCTCATCACTCAGACAAGACTTATATTTGTAATGGAATCAGGGTCTTCAGTTTCAACACGTTACAATTTTATACATAATTCATATATATGATAGTTTGTAAACATTTAAAAAATTTCAAGCAAATTTAACATTTTTTTACCATAGCTTATAAGCGAGCAAAGCCCTTTCTACTTGTTGTATGCATTATGGTTTGACAATCACTCAGCGTTTTGAATCTGTCATCATTTTCTTGCAAAATAAATAAGTATTGTATAAGCAAAACTTTTTCTAGAAATATAGAACAGATGCAATAAGCAGTTTAGTGTATGAAGCAAACTTTAAAATGGGAGATCTGTTTTATGGATGCATTGGAGCAGCCTCTTATTTGCAAAATGAAGTGACACAACTACAAATGAAGATTCTTAAAAGCTGAACACAGATAAAAAAACCTACTAATGCTGGTTATTGGAAGATACAGGTAACGATAAGGAGATTTTCAGGTTAAAAATCCTAGTCAGAATGAAGTAAACAATTATCTAATGTCAGATATTGGTTGGAACATTCATCGTAATCTCTTAGCCAGATTTTTATTATAGGGTCTCATAAATGACAAATAAATACAATGGTTTGTGAACACGAATGTGAGACTAGCAAACACAGACACCGAAGCTACTTCTGTGAAGGCTTAGAGCAATGTAAAGTTATGCCCGTTAAAAATAAGAAGAGGTGAAAAAAATGATATATAATAAGGGTAGGGCATCCTGAACTCCCCCCCTCCCCCAATGGCATAAAAATCACCGTCCAAGCAAAGAAAAAAGGGTGTGCAAAATGTAACTTTGCCAAGAGCCTTAATATTAACTGCAATAATAAATCAAAGATACAAAAAAGTAATTTTATCAAATTACAATGGAGTTTTTCATTCCAAGACACTAGTTATGTTGAAAGCCANTTGCTCTAAGCCAGTCAAACTATTTTTAGTGTAAGACAATTGCAACATCAAAAACATGAAGATACATATTTTCCTCTCCTGGCAGAACAACTCTATGCACAAACAATTATAATGACTTGTACATGTGCACTGGTGCTTCATTCTCTATCAAGCTTTGTTTATGATATGCTAAATGAGACATATAGCACTCATGCAGTTGAGGGAGATTCAGCCTTTACTAAACTTATGTTGGAGAGGCAATATAATGGTTAAAGATCAAGGAGAGACACAAGAAATTTAAATTTATTGTGAATAAAGCCTAATATTATATAGTATTAGACAATATTACAATGTTGTTATAGTACCCTCTCAACACATGGTCATTTTGATTCTTCCAGTTTTTTGCTAACTATTTATAGTTCTAAGTTTCAGTCAAGCATTCTAAAAGTTATTCGCAAATGTGAAAGATATATAAATTACTGAAATCTTATTTTTGCTCAAATATAATTAAGCACAGTCAATATACAAAAGAAATGGAAGTTTACCTTACATGGTTGAGAATTGCATTCTTTGACAAGTGCTTGTCATTTTTTGACAAATGCTTGCCATTCTTCCATTGAGTCAACATTATTGAGCTTGAAGAGAGCATCAACTTGTGTCATGCCAATTGCTCTTCCTCTATTATTTATTGCATTAAGTACATTAAATCGACGATCTCGCCAATTCTTTCCCAATTTTTGCATGATATATTTTCTATGATAAGTATCAACATCAAACTTTTGTTGCATCAAAGTACACAAGATTAATAATAATTTAATTTAACTTATATATGAGACGTGAAGTATGTTCCCAATTTTTGCATAATGTATTTTCTATAACAAGTATCAACATCAAACTTGGATGCATCAAACTACACAATATTAATAATAATTTAATTTAATTTATATATGAGACGTGAAGTATGTATCACTTGCACGTGCTCCCATAAGTCATGAAGAAAAATTTCTGAGATCTTACCAATTTTTCCATGCAATTTGTATAAGTTCTCTAGTGGTTCCAAGAAACAAAGATAAATATTTTTCCTTGTTGGGATAATTCAATGTTGCTCGACCCCTTTCCTTCTTTCCTTTTTCAATAGTACTAGCACTATTAGGCAAGACTTTTACATCATGTTACATATCATTTTCTCTTATGTCTGGTGTTAGGTTTTAGTTGTATTGGCAACTCTTTAGACAAAATGATTATTGTAAAAGAATATGATTGTTACAAAAGAGTTGTAAAAGTTAAGAAATTTTTTTGAGGTTTGTATAGATAAGTTAGGAGTCTTTGGGTTCGAGTATGAAATAAGAAGAAAGAATCGTCAGATTTACGCTAGCCTATCGTTTAGCTAATGCTCTAGCATCCACATCAGAGTCATTGTCGCCGGCTCTTGCTCAAGCGATGCACCTCTCGTTCGCCTATCGCTAACTTGTCACTCAAGCAATGATGTTGTCTGAGAAACCTAGTTTGCATTTTTTCAAAAGTTTGATCTATCATATACTATCTAAACACCTCCTATTATATATACTCAATGCTCAGTACATTTTTGTTGTGGTTGATCATTATTATACATCCTAGGATCATTATTTCATGATCCAAAAACACATCCTAATATTGAGATTAATCTTTTGATTATTGAGATCAATCAACCATAAGTTTGGGAAAAACATCAAATTTATATAATCCAAAACACTCACTTTTAGATATCATCAGGAAGGTACTTTCTCAATAACTTTCAGAGGTTGCTGAAGATTGAGATATGTTGGACATGAAGCACTGGAAGAGTACAAGAACGAAGCGTTCTGGGTGTTTTATAGGTGATAGATAATTTCAGAAGATTGGGAACATGTATGAGTGAAGCATGTTCCAGCGGGTATTGGAGATTGCAGGAATTAGATCAACTAGTCTAGTGAGTTTTCTATGATGAATTATACTATAAGTTCTTATTGTCCATAGTAAAAACTACTGGTTTGGTTCCGGAGTTTTTACTCAGTTAAGGGATTTCTCCATCATCAAACCTTATGTTATTTACTACTTTAATAATTATTTATTGAGACAATTCAACATAGGATAACTTTAACTTGATTGGCTAAACAGCTAGAACAATAAAGTAACTTGTTGCTTTTAATTGACAAATTTATTTCCATGTTATTCACCTATTAGGTGATTTTAGTGTTGAACTAGTAATTTTCAAGTGGTATCAGAGCCCAAATTTGATTCCTAACCCTAGTTTTCTAGATGATTAGCTCATTGTCTGTCCTGCCATATTTTGATGGTAGTAACTATGCCTATTGGAAAGTTAGAATGAGAGCCTTCCTGAAATGGTTGGACCACCACATCTACCATAATAGCATGTGTAATTACTCATAATGATATTTCAACTTGATCTAAGAAAGATTTAAATTAGTATAATTAGAATAGTAAAGGGCTTCGTGCTCTATTTATGGCCGTATCACCTGAAGAATTTAGGCGTGTGTCTATGTGTGAGGTTGCTAAAGATGTTTGAGATATTTTACATACCATACATGAGGGAACTCAGGCTATTAAGAATTGTAAGTTACAAACGTTGATCACTAAGTTCTAAAAAATTAGAATGATAGATGATGAGACCTTCGATGACTTCTATACGAGTTTGAATAACATAGTTAATTCTAGTTTTAACCTAGGCGAGAGAATTCTTGAGTCTAAGATTGTCAGAAAAATCCTAAGATCATTACCTTAAAGATTTAGGCCTAAAGTTATGGCTATCGAGAAGAGTAAGGATCTAGATGCTGTTAAGATTGAATAATTGGTTGGATCTCTCCAAACTTATGAACTCACTATATCTCAACCAAAGAAGAACACGTCTATAGCCTTGAACACTGTTAGGAAAGAAGAGTATGATTTATCTGATTTGGAATCACTTAATGACAAGGAAATAGCCTACTTTATTAAGAATTTCCAAAAAATACTTAGAAATAAGAAGAAGACTAAAGAGAGACATATAGGTTATTCTAGTGAGAGAAATCAGTGTAAAGCTATGAATACAACTTTCACTGATAACGAGTTTAACTCGGATAATCAAAGTGAGATGTCTACACATGAGGAGAGTGAGAAGTTTATGACCTTCACAGCTAGGATTAAAAGTGAATTTGATAAGGGCAGTGAGAATGTTGAGGAAATAGATAATGGTGAGCAATCTCATGAAGATTCTGAACATAAGAATGAGATTCGTGAGGCTTATCAAAAATCATTTGAAGGAAGTTTTAAGATTAAGAAGGTAAATAAAGTCGTGCTTAAGAAGATCAACGAACTTGATCTAGTTAAAGAGAAACTTGTAGCTGACCTTTAGGAATCTATCGTATGCCTCAACAAATTAGAAATTGTAAATCGATCCCTGGAGTCTAAAATTAAAGATATTACAAGTGAACTTGAGAAATCCTCTAAGAGAGTTAGTGAACTGTTGAGAATGAGAAATTAGAAATCCAACTTGGGAACCTACTGAGCAAACTTGAAGATTCCAAGACTCAACTTCTTGCTTTCTCTAGTGGATTTCAAAAAATGGACAGTTTTTTTGGGATTGAATAAGCCTGCTGGAAACAAGGAAGGCATAGGATATAATCAAATCAATCATAATAAAGCTAGTATTTCCAAAACTATTTTTATTCATGCCACAAACCAGCCTACGTATGTTCCTAATCGTAAATTCAAGAACAATGGTATCGTAGAATAGAGGCCTACTAAACAGCGTAGGACCTACCAACCTATGAATAGATATCAGGGACCACATAACTTTGGACTTAGGTTTATTTCTACATGTTTAATTAAAGAAATAAGCTATTACCTTGAGTAAATCGAGAAATCACATTCATGGACATTGATTCATTCAATTCCCTTCGCTTATAGATAAAATATGCTCCTGGCCAACACCAAAATTAACAAATTCTGGTGTGTAATCTGATTTCAACCCGTAAAGTAGATTGATCAGGTGGAGAAGGGAAAGAAAATAGTTTTGGGAAAAAGGAAAAAAGGGTTGGGAATGCAATGAACAACTGATTGATGATGATGTCACCGGTTCAAATTTGTAAAGAAAATCGAATTAGGCGAAGATGAGAATAAAGAAACCGTAAGGAGACAGCAAAAAAAGAAATAGAGAAGGAAGAATTCATTAAACACCATAAACATATATACAACATTCATTTGGTTGAAATGAATAATAAAATCTTGCAACATTCTTGTATGACATTTGGAGAAGAAGAGAATGTATTATAAATTTTCAATATTTGGGTTCTTTTCTTTTTCCATTTTTTTTTTTTAATCATTTCTTCATGTTGTATATATGTAGAGATGGCAAACGAGCCGAGCGGCTCGTCGGCTCGGCCGCTCGGCTCGTTTTTTACGAGCCACGAGCAGCTCGAGCTCGTCAAAATGACGAGCCCGAGCCGAGTAGGCTGGCTCGTTAGGCGAGCAGAGTCGGCTCGGCTCGTTTTTGACGAG
>CAIGRN010194191.1:0-21340 GCA_903798345.1 Fraxinus anomala | reverse complement strand
AAAAAGTGAAAAAAAAAAAAAAAGGAAAGAAAGTGATTAGAACCTGGCAAATCAGGTCCTGCTTTTCAACTGTAGGTCTCATAATACCTTCTTCTTGTACTGTTTCTTCAGAGCCTTGAAACTGTTTTTTTCCCATCAAAATTCCTTCTCCTTCCATTATTTTCTTGAAGCAAATCTTGAAGAAATGACAGCCCTTTTTCCTTAATTATTTGCCCACAAAACTTTAATTGCCCAGAGGAAAAAAAACGTGGAAGTCTGTAGAAGACCTTGATGAACAGAGAGCTAAGAAGAGTAATGAAGAAATAATTTTCGTTAGGTACAACATTTAATGGCTTAACGTGGAGCGGTGGAGGTACCAGTTCCTGTTGCCCCTAATTTTCTAATTTTTGACTTTGATTTTTATTTTTATTGAGTAATAATTTTCAATGAAGATTGGTGACAACTGACAAGTCTCCAAGACTTGAACGACCAAGTTGATGTGTTTGTTGCTGACAAAAGGTTTGGAAAGGTGTTCAACTACATTTCCCTCTATTAGTGAAGAAGTATATGGTCATGCAAAGATAATAAAGTATAAGATAGCACAAAAAGGAGGGTGATATGGACATTAACATTATGTATATATATTTATATTTTTTTGAGACCCTACAATTTTTGCAGGTAAAATTAATGCCCGATGGGTACATATAATGCAGGTTTTAATTTGGTCATTAAATTTTAATTTGTTTCAAATCAATTCAAAATAAAGATTTGTTTAAAATTGGTCATTGAAGTTTAAGCCCATGTTTGACCTTCATTTTCTAAAAAATTTTTTTTTTTCAAATTCATATTCAACAATACATCCTTCCTATAAAATAATTTTATACGTACACTTAAAATTTTACTTTACTTTTTAATCACACATTCTTCGAAAAGTAATTATTACAAAACTTTTTTTTAAAGAAATATAGATCTCAAACATACTCGAATTTGTTCCACGTTAGTCACCTAACTATAAAATTTCTTCCACGTTGATCACTACCTCGGTCTCCTTGCAACTCTAATATATCATCTACCTGGATTAGCATCAACCTAAGAAATTTTCAAATAAATCCTCGCTTCGAGCGTAAAAAGACACTAAATGTGAAAAAAGATAGTTAACTCCTTTTTTGACCACCTAATGCATGCATGGACCCCAAAAGCCACACACATTTTAAAAAGGAGGAATTTCATATTTAAGAAATTAATTATTATTAATTTCAAAACTAAGAAAAAAATGTTTAAAACTCCAAACATATTTGATTATTTTTATTTATGAAATAATTAATTAAATATATATTTTATTAATTAAATATATTAAAGTCACAATTCTATTATCCAAATTTTTTATGATAATGAAATATTACAAATGAGCCACCTTTTTATACTACGTTTGATATGTAAAAATTAATTGCTTCACAAATTTAGACCCCCATTAAAATTCCTAGATACGTGAATATAAATAAATTTATTTATAATAACTCTAGATTTATGTAGATCAAAATTCATCAAGCCAAGATTCAATGAGTTTAGATTAGTGTGAATGTTAATTAATTAAGAATTAATAACACGGAATTCATACATGACAAAGATTTTGCAGTATTTATTACATATTGAAAAACAAAAAATAAGATATTATTAAAATAATTAAGTTATAGTATATTAAAATCGTCCAAAAAATGATTATAATGTGATATTTAATATATTATATATTTACAATAATAAAATTAGCCAATAGGAAAAGTAAAACACCTTATGTTCAAGAATGTAACAGAAGATTAAAAAAAAAAAAAAAGGCCCAAAAAAGTGAGCAGTGGAAGAAATTTACGTGGGACGTATTACTGCCACGCTTCCACACATCCATCTGCATACAAAATCCACACTCTTATCCCATCGTCTCCTCTCCCCAACACAGTAGATAGATAGACACAGAGAGAGAAGGGCAATAGAAAATGGCCTTGCAATTTCAGGCTCCGATTAAGGCATCACATAATTCCCCTTTAGCTCCTACCGGAAATGCAGGCCGTAGGCTAAATTCAGACCGATTTGCACTCAAATCGTCGTTTTTCTCTTCTTCTGTTCATCTTT
The DNA here is from genome assembly GCA_903798345.1 of Fraxinus anomala. Taxonomy (NCBI): domain Eukaryota; kingdom Viridiplantae; phylum Streptophyta; class Magnoliopsida; order Lamiales; family Oleaceae; genus Fraxinus; species Fraxinus anomala. Next base: position 19,237 of record CAIGRN010194191.1, on the reverse strand, counting down.
TTTTGCCGTCTTCTTGTACACCTTCTCCTGCTACGGCACCGAAATTCTCTATGCGTATTGCGTCAAAACAAGCATATGTTTGTCGTGATTGCGGGTGATTTTTAATTTAAATTTTTGTTTATATTTGCTTTTAAGATTTGAGCGTGACTTGTTTGTTTGGGAAAATTGCAGGTATATTTACAATGACAGGACTCCATTTGAGAAGTTGCCCGATAAGTACTTCTGTCCTGGTAAATTACAACACATTCTCTTTGAATTTTATGAATGAATTATACTAGAAGTGTGTTTGAGCGACGTTATTTTGGAAGAATGTATTTTGAAATAGTAGAATGATAAATAATGTGTGGATAAAAAAGAAGGAAAAGTTATTGTTATAATGGAAAATATTATTTTATTGAAGAACATGTAATTGAAAATGAGTAAAAGAATGAAAATGAAAATTTTAATGTGGAACATGGCTAGTAGACCCGTGTAAAACGGGTTAGATCAAGATAGGTGATCGGATTCATTAGACGATGTGATAGTTACTTTAGTATCACATAAATGGGCAAAACGTTACTCATTTATTATTGTGTTCATGGACCAAATCTGCTTATAAGTTGAATCTGTCTAGTATCGAGATTTTTACGAGCCGGGTCAAGTCAATTGCTAATAACGATTTAGGTTGACCATTTTGATTCTTTATTTGTTCTAGTTTGTGGTGCCCCAAAAAGAAGGTTCAGGCCATATGAGCCAGCAGTGACAAAAAATGCTAATGACATGGATGTTCGAAAAGCCAGAAAGGCTCAGTTAAAGAGAGACGAATCCATTGGGTAAGCATACTAAGCCATTTGGCATAGAGAGTTAGATAGTAATCGACTCGATGGTACAAAAGAAGAGAAATAAATTAACATATTTTTCATTATACTACCCCGTCCTGTCTAATATTGATTATCCAATTTTGCAGGCGGGCATTGCCGATTGCAATTGTGGTGGGAGTTGCAGCACTTGCTGGTTTATACTTCTATCTCAACAGCTCTTTCTAGGTGAAGCGGAAAGATTACAAAATTTCAGTCCATATCTAGAGAGAGGGTACTTTTGTATTTTCAATTCATTTGTGCAAATATTTTAAGGTCCAAGTATATTTACCACGTTGAACTAAATAAGACGGAAAATGGATAAAAAAGGATAGTAAATGCTACTGATTTTGAATTCAAAAGATGTACAAGAAAATAGATTAGGAAACAACTGCAGCAGGAACAACTGATTCACTTCATGAACCACAAAACAGCACAAACACAATTTAAAACCAATTGAAAAAGGTAGAGAAATATGTAAACAAACAATCCCTTAAGCACTAACAAATTGGGGGTCGGTTGCGTAAATCTCTGTTAATCGCTTTGTTCGATTCATTACTAAATCTGCGGAGAAACTGCATCCTTCACTAGGGAAATATGTAAAAATAAGAAAATACTGGAAGAAAGGCGTCACCTTCCCTTTGCCTCTATGACTTGCCTTTGGGGTTTGTAGTACCCTTCCATAGGAAGAGTTTCACCATCGTTTGCAGCATTATCTCTCTCTTCTTCATCATCATCTTCATCATCCGACTGTCTCAACATGCTAAGTTAAGCGGTTCGTCTCCCTCAGAGTCCTAAGTGTATATATAACCTTGCAGGCAGCAAAGTTTTCTTCTTTATAAAATGTTGCAACATGGACTATGGTAGCCAATAAGTTGTTCTAGTAGTTCGTACTTATCCATTGCTAAGAATATTACTGTTCTTCAATATTTTAAATTATCAAAGACAGGTAAATGCTCTCACCCCTACCTTGTGTATCTATTCTTGCTGAAAAGGGTTGGTCCAGCTCGTGTTTTGGAAAGTAATGCTTTATTTTGCGTTGTGCATGACGAATGGAGTAGTCCATCGAGTATTTTGAAATATCTGCAATAAATCTAATAAACTATAGAGACATGGAAAAGTTAGGTAACAAGTGTCACTGCCTTGATGAAAAGATGTAAATATATGAATGTATAAACAAAGAGCGAAATGTTGGTTATAGCTGTAAAAATGGGCTACAAAAGAAGAAAGTAGAATATGCCTGCTTTCTCTTTATAGAGGTACAATCATTTTGCACCATCCACTTGTTGCCCTAATTTTTCAAAATGATTCTGAGAATTTTTTCAGTTAGAAGCCAAATGGCGCTAATCAATTTTGCAGATTCATTTTTAGGAAATTTTATGAAATGTTTAGATAATAAATGGGTAGTAGTTACTTGTATATTGTTGGAATTAATGTTCGACTTTGATTTTATAGAAGAAAAAATAACACGGATATTGACAATTGTTTGCATTTGACTAGTTTATAGACAGTGGAATGCAGTAGAAAATTATACTTATTCTTTTAAGATATTCTTTTTTTGGCAACGAGTCGAGATTTATAAAAATTATTCTTTTTATTAGTGCCTGTTTATAAAAATATCTCTTTTTGTAAGTGTGTGTATGTATGTGATCATGAAATTCATTGCTTCATTATTCAATAAATTATGGACTCCATTATCAATTTAACTGATGTTAAAGATTAGTGGTGTTACATAACATTTTTCCTCATGTTCAATAGCTATGTATTGGAGTTAGAAAGATCAGTGAGAGTTGGTCTTTGACCAAATTAATTGTTGGGCTTTTGAGTTGGAGGTTGGTGGAGTACTTGGTCTTTTAGGCATTAGTGGGCTTTTGGGCATGTTTGTCAAGGATATGTTGAAATATGCACTAGTGTTTGGTTAAAATTATTTGAAATGTTTTATTTTAACGTGTGTTTAGATGAGTTGTTATTTCTTAATAATAAGTTATTTAATTAAACGGTGAGGAAGGAGTTATTTTGAAAATGAAATAACTTATTTATTTTTTACTATGATTACAAGTTTAAAAAGACAATAATATTATTTATCATTATGATGATGGAATATCGGTGATGTAGCAACTCATTATCCCCACATTTCTCTCTCTCCTCCGACTTCCTCTTATAAAAATTGAACTGTTCAACCTTATTTTTCCACATAGATTGTCACATCACTGATATTACATCATCATAATGATAGATAGTAGGAGTGGGCGCGGGTCCAATTTTGAAGGGAACCGAATTGAACGGAATAACAATATGAATCTTAGAAATGGAATCATTGATTTTATATCCAACTATAGAACTGAATCGGAATCAAACCAACCGGTTTCAATTCGGTCTTGTCCGGTCCAATCCGGTTATTTATATTTAAAAAATTATATAAAAAAAGTATGAAATTACTTGTCAAATTGAAAATAAACAAAAAATAGAGTATGAAATCACTTGCCATTCTTATAATCTAACAGTACAAAAAATCAATCGAACAAGATAATAAACAAAACTCCACTTCAAAACTCAATATCAATTTATAAAAACGAAAAGAATGATAAAACTATTAAATTTAGTATAAACGGTAAAATCTCGATCGAAAATTAATTTTTTTAAAAATCCATATAACAATAGTCTGATTATCTTTAGTAATTCTCAAGAATAATCATTCTTGATGGCTGGTCACTTTGAAAATAACAAGAAATTTGAATTCTTATGAAATATTGAACTAAAAATATATTTTTCCTAATATATTGCATTAAAATTATGAATTTGTAAAATCCAATGGCAAAAGTGACATAATAATCTCACAAATTCTAAATTATGCAAATACTTTATTTTGTAGATCAGGCAGGAAGCGATGACATATAAGTGCATGTCAGTGGTTTTTGTTCAATTATATTTATAAATGCCGAGAGATGCATCTGGTGGACGTGCCGGAGTGGTTATCGGGCATGACTAGAAATCATGTGGGCTCTGCATATATTTTTGTCTCCTCTCACTTTCCTCTCTCTATAGACTTTTAGTCTCCGGAATCCTCCATTCAGAGACTGCTCTAAGGGTGAGCAGGTGGTGCTATCGTACATGGCCCCAGTATTGTAGGGCACCAAATTTGCATATTTTTTTTTTATATACATAATAATTTTAAAATTTAAAATTTTTATTATTATGTTAGTTAAATGAGACAATATTTATAAAAAGGGCGTCCATTTTAAAATGTATCACAAGGCACCCAAAATCTCAAGATCGACCCTGCCTCCATTCCTTCACTTCTTTATCCAACGAGTCTCCTCTCTCTCTCTCTCTCTCTCTCTCTTTTAGAGTCTCGTGAATCCAACGTTCAATGTGATGTGCAAAGTAAAATATTTTATATAAATTATTATTTGAGCCCCATTTTTCGATAAAAATGTGTTTTGGAATAGTATTTTGACGGAAAATATGTTGTTGAGAAATAAGGAAAAGTTTTGAGTTTGCGCGTAATAAGAGAAAAAAATTGTATTTTATAAATAATTGGGACCAAATAAGGGACCCTTGTTTGATCCTCATTTTTTCATCAAAATGTATTTTTGAACAGTGATTTGATCTCATTTCAATCGTATATTTTTTAATAAAATAATATTACACGTAAATTCAAAATTTTTCCTTCTAATCCTACATTACTGACATTTTTTTTCCATATCTTTTGCACTTGGTACGAATGAGTGTTCGACTTCTACAAATTTGTGAATATTGTCTGCAATTGTCAATGTTGGACAAGTAACTCCATAACACACGATGAACACATACTCAAAAGACGTTACACCATTCAATTCTAAATCACTGTTTGGTGGGATTAAAATTATAATTTTGATATATTTTAATAAAAAAATTTGAAATGTGTGATTCAAAAATTGTAGAGTTCATAAAACATGTGATTCATATTGATTATTTGATTTTGACTTATATTAAAATCTGGTTTATAAATTAATACCAGGGGCTAAACAACTCGCGTTTTATAAAATTAACAATTTTGCATGCAACATATTTTTCTTCAAAAAACAATAAATCATTTTTTTCCGGAATTTTCGAATTTATATCGAGTCAAAGTAAATGGGTCAACATCAATAAAAACCCTGGACTCCCTTCACTCCAGCCCCTCCCCAAGCTTGTAAGCAAGTTGACGTGGCGAAATCCTATTGGCCAACTTTACGTGGAATCAAATGTTATTGGCTGAAGCAGCTCGACACCACAGTTTCCCAGATCTTTATATACAATCGTACGTACATACCTAAATATCACTCTTTAGGTTCTAGAGACTTCGTCGTCTCCTATGCGCGCACTCAAATCGATCGATAGATAAAATTCTGCATTTTTTTTTCCTTATTTTGAGTTTTCGTGATAAATTTTCTCGGATTTGAAACTCGAAAATTTTTAGGTTTAACAGAATGGAGGATTCGAAACGAAAGATTTGGACTATGCAGTATGTCTTACTTTTGTTGATCGGTTTATGCATTTCTCGGCTCTACGCTTCTGACGATGTGGTAAGACGCTGTTTTATTTGTATGTAAGTGTAATTTGGCTGAATACCTAAAAAACTGCTTCTTCAAATTGAGCATAGGTCGGCAGCTGCAATAGCAAGGGATCTGATTTAGTTCGTTTACAGTTTTCTGGATCTGTGGTTTTTATGAGATACTGAATGGAATTTTTCAATTGTTTGCTATTTATAGAAATTCTATGATTCATTTGACGATGCATTTGACGGGCGGTGGGTTGTGTCCAAGAAGGAGGATTATACAGGTATGATTTACGTGGATCTATTAATTGTTTTAGTTTTTTATTTGTTCGAGAATGTTTTTTATTTAAATTCTGAATTAAAAAGCTTTTTATTTTTTGGCTGGCTTCGTGCTTGGGATTCAGTACTTTTCTTGATTTGGATTTCAACTTGCGTATTATAGATCAAAATAATTGTCTTCAAACTTAAATTTAATAAGTTGGCAAGTATGTAAGGTTTCTACTGGTAACAATATGTTTAAAAAAATTACCTGTCTCAGTGTCGATGCATAATTGTTGCAATTTTGTTTAGAAATTTTATTGTAAAAATTTCACATAAATAGTATGGAGAGTCTGGATTTTTACTTGTATAAAATGAGCAAATCCTTTAAACTACAACTTACGGTTTGGGAATTAATATGTTTGAAATGTCTCTACTGATTTGAACTTTTCTGAAAAACTGGTGATGAAGTGAACTTCCTTCGAGGATGCTAACTTCTTCTTGATTACTTAAAGTTCTACAACTTAATGCCGTATTATACAACATATTTCTGGTGCTGCAATTTTTGTAGCAAAAAGTCGAGAATTTAATTTATAGTTGTAACTTTGTATAATAGTACAAAAATGAGCATATCATTTGTACTAAAACCTGTGGTTTGGGATTTTACATGGTTGGAATCTCTGTTTACTCTGTTGAACTTTTCTGAAATACTAGCGACTAAGCGAACTTTCACTTAAGGATGTAATATACTGTTGATCACTTGAAATTCTTCTACTTGATGCTGTACCATACAATGCATACCTTGTCTGAAGCAGAGGATGATTATACAACTGCATTTCTTATCAATGACCGGATTGTTGTGCTGCATGAATACATTAGCATACGTTGAAGTTATTTGATAAGCTGTGTATTCACATTTTGAGAACATCTGCGTGTAATTCATGCTGTGGTCAGCATTAATTGAACGTATGTTTATTTGACAATTAATGGCTTAATTGCTGAGGATGTGATAATTATGCTTTAATCTGATGTGTAAATTATTCTCAGGTGTGTGGAAACACTCAAAGAGTGAGGGACATGATGATTATGGGCTTCTTGTGAGTGAGAAGGCCAAGAAACATGCCATTGTAAAGAAACTAGATGAACATATTAACCTCAAGGATGAGACAGTTGTCCTTCAATATGAGGTTCGTCTCCAGAATGGTCTTGAATGTGGTGGTGCTTATCTCAAGTACCTTCGTCCTCAGGATGCTGGTTGGACTCCAGAGGGATTTGATAACGAATCTCCTTACTCCATAATGTTTGGACCTGATAAATGTGGAGCTACAAACAAGGTTCACTTTATTTTGAAGCACAAGAACCCTAAGAGTGGGGAGTTTGTTGAACACCACCTTAAGTATCCACCCTCTGTCGCTTCTGACAAGTTGACCCACGTGTATACTGCCATCCTGAAACCAGATAATGAGCTGAAAATCTTGATTGATGGAGAGGAGAAGAAGAAGGCTAATTTCCTCTCAGCCGAAGATTTTGAACCGCCACTCGTCCCTTCTAAGACCATTCCCGACCCAGATGATAAGAAGCCTGAGGATTGGGATGAGAGAGCAAAAATCCCAGATCCAGAGGCCAAAAAACCAGATGACTGGGATGAGGATGCTCCAATGGAGATTGAAGATGAAGATGCTGTGAAACCTGAGGGATGGCTGGATGATGAGCCCGAGGAGATCGATGATCCTGAGGCCACGAAACCAGAAGATTGGGATGATGAGGAAGATGGTGAATGGGAGGCTCCTAAAGTTGATAACCCCAAGTGTGAAGAGGCACCTGGGTGTGGAGAGTGGAAAAAACCAATGAAAAGGAATCCTGCTTACAAGGGTAAATGGCATGCACCTCTCATTGACAACCCCAATTACAAGGGTATTTGGAAGCCTCAGGAAATTCCAAACCCTGACCACTTTGAGCTCGAGAAGCCAAACTTTGAGCCCATCGCAGCCATTGGCATTGAGATCTGGACAATGCAAGATGGCATATTGTTCGACAATATTTTGATAGCTTCTAATGAGAAAGTTGCAGAAACCTACCGGGCTACTGCATGGAAGCCAAAATTTGAAATGGAGAAAGAGAAACAAAAGGAGGAGGAATCTACTGATTCAGAGGGTCTTAAAGGGATCCAGGTAACTAGTTAGATAATCCTATTTTATGCATGCTTTTTGTAATTTGCTTTCTGCTACTTTGAACATTAGCTACTTCCACTTGTTGCAGAAAGTTGTATTTGACTACCTTTACAAGATTGCGGACATCCCTGTGTTGGGTGATCACAAGGTCAAGGTCTTGGTAAGTCATCGGACAACGGTATTCTTGGGAACAAGTGTTTTTGAGTTACATGCAATTGCCTAAGACCTGGACTTTGATTTGCAGGAGCTTATTGAGAAGGCTGAGAAACAACCAAACCTGACAATTGGAGTCCTCGTCTCCATTATAGTTGTCATCTTCTCTCTTCTATTGAAGATCATCTTTGGTGGGAAGAAGCGACCTGTAAGTCAATAGTACCCATTGCGATTTACACTTTCTCTGGGTATATACGTCTTCCATTCATTCCTCGTGTATTAATTTGCTCAATTCAGGCTGAAGTGAATGTGGAGACAAATAATCCTGATGTTGCTGAGACTTCAAACAATCAGGGTGCTAGCACTGAGGAGAAGGAAGAGCAAAACGAGGATGCTGCTGCTGCTCCTCGCAGGAGGAACGCCAGGCGTGACAGTTAGGGAACGAAGGTCCAAATGGAAGTTAGATAGAAATGATCTGTGGTCACCATTGATAAAACTCAATAGATTTTGGACTTCAGATGCTTTACCATCCTGGAATATTTTTACGTCACGACCCTAATGCAATTTTTTGCTTGTTCAGCTATGTTATAGACTATGGCAATGTATATTAGACAATCTACTGAGATTATGGTGTTTTTCTACGTGGTTGAGGAAATTTTGGAAGTTTATGATTTGCCTATGGTTTTCTAACTCGAGCACTTTGATTTTGAACTTCAAGTCGATTTATTTGCTCAGTTGCTCCTCTTACCTTTTCTTTTGTATTGTTCCAGTTTTGATTATGAGAAGGTATGATTCGGAGGAGACGAAAAGATGAGTCGTTTATTTACGTCATTAGGGTTGTATCTTTTGACAAAGGTTAAAATGCTTCGAATAATTTCAAGACATTTTACGTAAATACAAGTTCTGTAAACAAAATTTAAAAGCACTGGTATTTGTACAAGAGTAGTGAAGATGTTTTGAAAGAGTAGTGCTTTTTAAAACCACCGATGGTACAACGTCATTCTAGGCTACACTAATATTGTATTGTAAGAGCTGTGAAGATGTTTTAAAAAACAATAGTGCTATTTAAACCACTAAGTGCCCTCAAAATAAAATGTAAGATTAAATGAATTACATAATTCTAATTTTAATTGAATTTAACGTTGTTTAGAGGAACTTTACAAATGGCCATTCTGGAAACCATTTTTTTGGCATTTAGGCAAGGCTACAATAAGTTTAGAATATAGACAACAACATGGATTAATTCTTCACCTTTGATTTTCTTATCACTGGGTATGATAATTTACTAATATTTTCCAATTATGTAATAGAGGCGCTTTAATATTAATAGGCGCGCTTGGCTAAGGAANATTTAGGCAAGGCTACAATAAGTTTAGAATATAGACAACAACATGGATTAATTCTTCACCTTTGATTTTCTTATCACTGGGTATGATAATTTACTAATATTTTCCAATTATGTAATAGAGGCGCTTTAATATTAATAGGCGCGCTTGGCTAAGGAATAAAAACCTCCGCTAATTGAATTCAATTTCAGTCTCTGATTTCCTTTACCGAGATCTTTCCCCACTTCAAAGACAGATATGACTGTTTGTAAGCAGATTGATTGGCTGGGCTTAAGGACGGGGGAGCAGAAAGGGTCAAACATCGACAAGGAGACAGACGCAGGTCTGCCCTTTTTGTTTGTTTTGTGTTACTGCTAGATTCGCAGGAAGCCCACATATGGGTTAAAACGAGGCTCGATACCTTCGCCCACTTCATTATGATAATCCAGATACTAGCGAATCTATCAGCATAGTCGCGGGAAGGATAGTTAGCTTCAGTGATGAAGCAGCGTCCAACCAACCCAAGAGACTTCGAAAAAAATTTATTTGCTATACTTTACCCTGGTCAAGACGAAGTTTGAACACGCGAATACCATATCGAACTCTTTTTGTCACGTGACGACAAGACCACCATCATGTAAGCAAAAGCCGTTGAAAAGGTGCAACTGATATTTAAAAAACATATATATATTAAAAAAAGAAAGGTATACGTATCATCATCTTATATCAATATTTGAAATTCTATTAGCAAAATTAATAATAATATCATAAAATCCTAGAAAGAATTTTGATTTCTTGTCCACACTTAAAAATGAAATTTTAGGAATAACTTTTATGATATCGTCAGTATCCTAAATGGAATGACTTGACATGATTAAAGAAGACGAACTAAATTTTTTTAAAGGAAAATCAAAAGACTATACAAAAAGAGAGGAACTAAAATTGGTAAAGAATAATTTAGGAAACATTTCCCTCAGAAGAAGTAAAAAAGTCAGTAGGCACACATGCCATTTGAATGTCTTTAAACAATTCAAAGCATGTCTTGGCTTGGAACGAATCCTTTTAAACATACAAAACACCCTATAAACAAACAAAAACTACTTCCCAGTTGGGGAGAAGACAATAAAAAAGTCAAAATTTTTAAATTACTCAATGTCATCACAGACAGGAGGAGGTTGCATTATTAACAGTTCTATAAAATAAAATAAATAAAAAAAAGGAAAAGAAAGAGAGAGTTCCAAAAATGTAAAACAAAATTGTTCTCTCACCTCCTAACGACAAACCCTTTTTTATTTTTATTTTTTGCTTCTAGGCTCGAGTTTTATGCCTGTAAATTGATTATAATTCTGGCAGGTAGAATTTGTTCAGATACAGGCAAGGAAAGCTTGTGTTCAACGCTTTCCGGCAGCTTTCCTCAGAGGTGGTGCTGACTCCTCATCATCCGACTCAATATCACCATACTCCCACATGCGAAGTCTCTTGTCTCGTGCTTCTGTCTGGAATTTTTCCAACTCATCCATAGCAAGCTGCCTATCCTTGGACTCCCATCTCCTTCGTTTCTCCAACCTCGCAAGTCCATCCTGAAAATTTATATATTTGATTGTATTTAAGCAGGTTAAGCCCTAATCCCCTACTGTACGAAGAAATATAATCGAAAAATTAGAAAAAGTAAACATGGATTAATATGGTTCGCCATCAACATGATAGCTATTATGCAAGCAAAAGAAATTCCTTTATATAGTAGGAACACTCGGGAAACCTAATGCAACTATGGAATCCATAAATCTGCAGTTGAAGGAATAATTGTAACATGATTAATCTCTACGGATCAACAAATCCAAATAGTGGGACCATGAATTTGTTTAGGCACTTAGTTCTACCCACTTTCCCCATTATATAGAGACCTATAATCAATTTCTATGGTCACCTATTAAACAGGTAATAATTTGCTATATATGTTGACCATCTATTTGGATATACTATACTGAAAGGAAGTTGGGATGTTGATCTATTAGTCACAGTACAGGAGACAAGCTTAAAGAGCAAAGTTAACAAAAAAAAAAAAAAAATCAAGAAATAGAAGTTCGAACCTGCAGCATGGTAGCATTTATGCTAGCATCAGCTTCTGGATCAATCAAAGTCACCATGAATATGGTCCCAGTTCCTTGTCCTTTAACTTTGCCACCTGATGTGTCCCTTTCTTCAATTATGGCCTTGAATTCTTTTGGACCACTTAGCAAGTGTTCACTCAGCCGAAAAGCTGCTTCTTGACCATAATCCTCCTCCAAGGTTGGAACCTTAAGATATGCAAGACTGCAAAACTGAGCAACACCCGGGGCAGATGATACTGAAGGATCAATAGGACGCAGCTGACTGAAAGTAACAGCTTCTTGGTTTCCATAATCGATGTAAAACACCTCAAACTTGTCATTTGAAGACTCCACGACTCCCCGAGGAGCATTTACAATCTCCAGATTCCAATTAAGAGTACATTAGAAAGATTAACAAAGTAGAGATGTTTTTTGAATAATAAAAATAATGTAGACAAAAGAACACATTAAAATGTTTCATAAAAGATGGTCTGGCAATATGAACAATAAGGGTTAATTGCTAACACAGCTTAACAGAGAATGCATCTTCATGGCTCAACGGATATTGAATGAGAAAACTGAAATGATTGAAGCATAAATTACAGAATAATTTTAGCAGTTCTGGTGATGAGTTGTACCATATGCAGGGGAATGAAAGATCACAAGATCTAAAATAACAAACAACCACAACATGGCAAGTGGACAAGTTCAGGCAACAAATTACCAGACTTTTACATTTCCAAGGATTATAAGAATGAGTTTAAAAAATACCTATCAAATTGGATAATATGTTACCCATTATCTGAGAACATTCTGACATTTAGTTGTATTTAAGTTATCGAACTTCCACCAAACACCTGCCACCCGCAAGTGCTAAGGGTAACATATAATAGACTTTCTGAAGGTAGTTTCTCAATGCCACATACGAACTTCCGAGGACATAAAAACAACAAACTAGGAATTAAAGACAAGTGAGGATTTCAAGTTGCGTACCATTGCACGGTTCCAAGAATTATCGGCACTAAATTGAGCTAGAACAATGTCACCCTTTTTCGGATTGAAGGCACCAAGTACAGGAGCTTCTTGAAGGTTTAAGGAAGCAAGCTGCTTCTGAATGGAGGCCACTTTCTGATCAGCAACTGGCTGGACATAAAACTGACCACCTCCCAAGACTTCGGTAACCACCACCTTAAGATAAATATATATTATCAGATGTCATTAAAAAAGCGTCAAATACAATCCCAGAAGTGCAATTGCAGATGCATATTATACAGCACCTTAAGCTCTTCTTTCTGACGTCTTTCAACGGATGAACCATTAGAAACGTCTTCTCCTTCAACGTAATTCTCCCAGATCTACAATAAAATACAAATTAGCAGCCAATTGACTAATAACAATCATTATAAGAAAAAAGTCATGTTACTCACCTTCAACTTCTTCTTTTTTGCTGACTGCTCAGCCTGTACCAGAAGGTGAGCATCAGGGATCCTGTCAGTGCCAAAAGAAGTTTGAAGCTTTGCCAATCCCGCTTCTAAAAGCGTGACTGCCACATTGGTTCTAGCCTCCCACAACGTCCCCAAGAAAGTTCCAGTTCTATCAACAGTTTCTACTTCAATCTGAGTGTAAGAAGAATAGATTAATCAGGAAGGCATGAAAAGATACAAAAGTAAAGAAGAATGATGAGAGGACTGCAATACCTCAACATCCCTCTGCATTATCTTCCGCCTCATAAGTGCAATGGCCTCATCAGAATACTGTTCATCACGGCCTGGACATCTAACACCAGAGAACGAGAAAGCAATACTGCATGTTTCCTTTGGGATATACAGTTTAAACCGATGACCACTAAGAACGTATTCGACGACTGCAGTCATCCTCCTATTGCGTTGTAGAAATGGCAAGAAGTCTCTTGCTTTTTTTGCAGAAGCCTTATGAGCCATTTTAACAAGGAACCAGTAAGTTACACGAACAAGACAACAGCCAAAAGCTAAGGAGGAGTTTAGACTACTAACAGTTAGCAGGTCCGTGATGTGCACCACAGGAGGGTCTTTGGATGAATGCATACCCTTCTTGCCAGCAATAGCACGTGATTCAGCAGCAAGAAGGGCATCATAGTAGTTTGATCTCTCCTCAAAATCTCGGTGCCTGATTACATTTGCAAAACCACGGGCAACCAAAAGCTCAGCAATATTAGCCCCCGTCTGCTGACTTCCAGCAGCAGGTGCAGTACCATCCCCATCCTTAACTGGATTAACAAGGAAGACAGATCCAAAATCCATCACCCTTGAATCAGTTACCCCAGCTGCAGCAGCAGGTCCATCTGCCATACTGACCTTCCTTGAATATTCCATCGAAACTTGCACCTGAATAGATGTAGATCAAAAGTAACATTGTGGCACAAATCCAATATAGTAAATCACACCATAAAATTCAGGAAACGCACTTGACGGCCAATTAGACGATTTCTCAGAAACTCCTTTGCTTCGCGAGCATAAGGAGCAGGTTTTTCATCTCTGCGAGGGTTGCCCATTTTAGGGCACCTAATACTTGAGAGATTGACACGTCGCTCAGCAGATGGATCTCCAAATGGCAAGGAATCGTCGGCAACAACTATGCAATCCCCACTTGCAACCTCTATTACCTGCAGAAACCCAAAATATAGGAGAGTGCAAAATGAAACAAGGCACGTAACACCAGGAACCAAAATTTACTTTTCCTGTAAAGTTCTGGTCATGAATGGCCTTGGAGTTTGTGGCCGGGGGCACATAGTTTGTCCACATCCTGAATCGGTTCTTCTTGGCTAGAAGTTCAGCATTCTTCAACCTGCGCTTGGCATCATCTTCCAGCAAACTTGCACTCCACTCTACATATTTAGCTAAACCCTACATCAACATGATGAGGAAGAAGAGCAACGAGGGTAAATTCCACAAGGGGAAAAAATTAGGGCATAAGCAGTATAGTAGACATCAAACAGTGCAAAGATTTTTTCAATTGTCAATAAAACAAATCTGAACACCAGAAAGGAATCAAGTAGCTTTACCTAGAGATAGGCAACTTCTTGCATTATAAAAATTGCCAAATATATTCAAAAGCATCGATGACAATCCAATTATCTAGTTTGCCCTATGAAATAGGGTCGGTATATAGTTCTGCAATGCATTTCAGGGGACATATAGAGTACCAAAAAAGGTGCTCATTATAACAGGAATAGCCAAAGCAAAAGTTGATTTCTTTTTAAAAAGTCAAATGTTGGCCCGTCATCCATCACATCATTTAGAAAAATGATAAACTAGGAGCTATTTGACATCTTCTGTATCAAGCTCGTCCCAGTCAAGTAATTAAAAAGAAATTATAAGAACCTAGCAAGAAAAATTTAATATCACAATCTCCACAAGTTTTTGTTCTTTTTATGCAGAAGTCCTCTCAATAACTAAAAAACACGATATCCCATTTCGAACTATCAATACAAGTTAAATAGTTCGTTATCTGAATAAGTCTGACCTAACATACCACAGTGAGTCGCACTTTCATTTGGAATCTGCCATTATAAGCTGAACAACTTGTGATGCTTGCCATAATTCAACATGTGCCTTGTAAAATGACTTACAGTTTCAACGAGTTCCAATGCCAGGTCCTTTGCTAATTCACCGTCCGAATAATATACCGAACCAATTAGATTGCTAAATTTGTCAACACCCTCCAAAACAATCCTGACCTGGGAGCCACCCAATAAGAATTGTAAGCCTATCTAAGAAAATCAAGTACCAAAGCAACAGCCATCAGAAATTTACTCACTTCTCTATTCAAAACACGAATCTCGGTGAAATGTTTGGCTTCCCTCCCAAACGGATCAGGCGCAACTTCATTAGCAGCTGCGGACGAAGCAGCAAGTCTTTGTGCCGTTGTCAGGGGGGCACGAGATTCAGTTGAAGAATCACCATTTGGCTCGTCAGAGGATATTTCAGTTTCAATAACAACTTCAGATGCAGCCCTTCTGCCCATAGATGGGGACTGGTAAAACAAGTAAAACGGACAAAAAATGAATAGAAATCCAGCTGGAAAAGAGAATACCCAAACCAGTTGTGACCTAGTGCATAAATTGCACTAAGCTAGGATTACATACCTGAATTCCGGCGACAAACACTTGGACAAACTGAAAACTTGGAAGCAAATAAACACGAAGTGTGCTCCCATCTCGGACCTGCTCCACAATAACCTCCATAGGACTACCTTTGTTTGAGGCCAAGAGGCCCATAGCATCGAAATTGCCAGAATCTCCAATGGCTGACGGAGGCAGGTTCCTAATAGATGCCTCAGAAGCACCTGGTTCCTGGATCCAACAATAAAGAGGCCACGATTAGAGAACAATATGACACCATTTAGGTAATTATTAAAAGATAAAGATCAAAGTACAAAACCCAAAGAAATAAAAAATTAAATTATGAAACCCATCGAAATGAAAAATCAAACTTTATTTTGTTTATTTAAAGGGGGAAGTTAACACGTGATATATTGGGGTACAGGGAATTGATTACGCAAAAAACAAATTAAGACATACTCTGTTCCAACGACCTAGACCTTGTTGTTTGGCTTGCTCTTCAAGACGTAGTAACTCAGCTAAAAGAGGACTAACTTCTCCCTTTTGTTGACCTTGATCTCTAACCTGCAGCCACAGGAACTCGTCTGATGCCAAAAACAAAAAAAGAAGAAATACAAGTGTTGGCAACATAAATGTGGGAAAAAAAGTCACCTTTGCCCAGCCTGCAGCAACAACAAGAAAGGATACATTCGTTTGGCCATTGGTTAAGAGCACAGATCCAAATTCTCTGCCTATGGATGGTACTGTATAATCTACTTTGAATGCAATGTCCTATTGGCCGAAAATAGAAGTAAATCTAATAAATATTGTTCTTTATTAAAGAATAATACATAAAACCTATTAACGAAACTAATTCAGTACTAAAAACCTTCCCAATACACAGCTTCCTTAAAAATTCTCTGCTTTCCCATGCAAATGGCTCATCAATACTGCCTCTTCGGGCCTAGAAACAAAATGACAATTCAATTGCAGTGAGAAAGAATATGAAAAGGACATGAAACATAGTACACAACATACATCAAATGAATGACTCGTTAATAATTATTCCAGAAATAAAGAACTCTATGACCTCAAATCAATGAGCAGAGAACCATAAGGTAAGCACGTAAGCCATATAAGGTGAATATGGGCCAAATATCCACAAAATTTTAGAGCATAGCTCTGCAACTAAAATATGTATGTTCTTTATTGAAATTCCAGCACAATAGTAAGAACAATGGCATCATTCATTTGGCATAATTCATTAAACTGATGTAAAACCGTAAATAGAAGAAAAGCAGGGAACAAGGATAAAGTGGGATAAATGATTGAACAGAAAACGTAGTTGCACAAAGGGCTTAAAAGACAGGTCAAGAAAAACCACGACAATGTCACAAGGTCAACAACAGATCTTGCATGAAACCATGTTATAAGAAAATACAAAGATTCGGCTATTTCTCTTCCTAAAGATACCACAAAGAAATTGAAATTAGGATACTTTAAAACAAAGTAAATATCCAGTAAACATTTTGTTCAGTTCACAATTGAAATATCAGTTGGAAAATAAACATCATGCTTACACAGACAAAAAGACAACGTAAATTAGATTTTCCAATATTGAGAGACCATACCAATTTAGGAGCAATCAGAGATGACAAAGTAATTGTTTTCTCTGGGGGAATCCCTTCCTTCGTGTTTCCCACTATCACCAAGCTGTCACCGGACGGAACAGCTTTCACCCTCCCATTAAGCCATCCAAGGTTTCCAGCAGTTGATGCCATTTCAACAGCTCAAGGTCTGCAGAAAGAGAAAACTTAAATCAACCGTGGCTGAGGCACTGAAACTGCTTCAACCCATAATTCGTCTGTTTACATACATACCCATGTGCACACAAACACGCTGGAATGAGACCACTTTAGAGTCCCAATGACAATTAAAGTTAATGCAACAGATACTTCCATTTCCAATCATTTGCATACATAAATTCTTTAACCATATTAATTAATAGCCCAATAAAATAAATCGAAGAGTTTAACTTCCAAGACCACATTTAGTGCTATCATTGAGAAGTCACAGTAATATACATGCAGAACAAGAACCGAAATAAAAGAACTAAGTACCCATTAAAAAGATAAAACTTTTAATTAATGAGCTGTGTAAAAACAAAAACTTTGTAAAAACCCAAATCTAAACTATTTAACGTTTTAATTAATTGGTCAACAAAATAAAAAATCTAAACATCCCACGTCAAGTATAGTTCCTTGAAAAATTGCATTAAGATGCACTGAAAAACGCAGAAGAAAAAAACAAAATTCCAATTAAAAAGACCAGACCTTTAATCGCAGGCAATTAAATACAAAACATTGGTAAAAGCTGAATCTGAATTATTTGGATATATTAATTAATAGGCAAACCAAAGTTTAACCTCTGAGAAAGTTGCTTTAATAAATAAGAACCAAATTAAAGACGCAGTTCCAACAGAAAAGATGAAACCTTTAATTAGTCAACTTAGTTACATACAAACACGTGGTAAAAATCAAATGTTTGACAGAGAACCGTTTTTAAAATCAAAGAAAAATGTATACGATCAATACGACTTATCAAAAATTCATAATAGTGCAGTAAATTACAGATCATAAAAAAGTCTTAACGAAAATTCGTATTAGTGCAGTAAATTACAGATCATATAAAAGTCTTGGCATCCCAGTAAGAATAGAAATCCGAATCTTCAAAATTTAATCACTAATTCCGTTGCAAGTTCAAGATTTTATTGTAGGTATGCAAATCAGTGAATATCTCAAACCCACAAAAAGTGCAGATGTATGATTTACAAAAATTAGTTCGCATGCCGTTCATTATGATTTAGCCTAATGCAGCACTATTAACATTGTACTCGCATGATGCAGAAAACCCAAGCAAAATTCAGAATATACATAAACCCAAACAAGCGAACAACGCTGAAAAATTGACAAAGTGACACCTAGATCTTAGATTCATAAATCACAATATCAGAAGAGATACGCACATAGAAACAGGGGTGGAGCCACCTGGGGTCTAGACCCTGGTGGGGGCAACTGCCCCCACTGGATTTTGGTCCTGGGTATTTCCTCTATTACGCTTGAGGGGCGGTCAGTATTTTAAGGCAAGGAGAACACCATAAACAACCGCATCAAAAATTCAAGACAAAGGTTTTCGAAAAAAAACACTGTTGCTAGAGGAAGATTACCATCAAGAAACAACAGTTTTGAAAAAAAAAAAATTGTAAGGAGTTGAGTTGAAATTGAATAATTCACAACAATCGGATTGAGTGCGATTTCAACGTAAAAAGCCTGTTTTACACTAACAAAAATCCGATACTACCTTCCAACTTTGTTGATGAAGAAGTTCAGTAGAAATCACTGCTACACAAGATGAATTGGTGCCAATGGGTGATGGTTATGTCCCTTTTTGCCTCTCCCCCAGTTTTTAGCTAATTCCGAGGAAGAAAACCTTGGCCGTTTGATCCCTTTTGCTCTATTAATACGAAGCCTAGGTTACGGTTCGATATGCACGACATTTTATTGGGCTTTAGCAGATTTTAAAAAAAATAAAAAAATAAAAATAAATAAAGGGAAAATTTTCAAAAATCAAATTTTAAGTTTCACAAATGCAAAAGTCAAGTTTTAAGTTTCACAAATGTAAAAATCAGGTATTTATTTATTAATTAAATATATTTTATTAATTAATTATTAAATAAATTTATTAAATATTTAATTCTAATATAATATAATTAACTCACTCCACCTCCACCACCCCTACCATTTCGGG
>CAIGRN010194187.1:0-27796 GCA_903798345.1 Fraxinus anomala | reverse complement strand
TAGATTTTTTGATCGAGCAAAAGCTCATCTCGGGACAAAAAAAAAACTCTAACCATTTTTACTTAAATCGAGCTCAAATTTTGAGTTTTGACTCTACTTGTTGACATCCCTATTTGTAAAAGAGGAGCTTATTTATTTGTCATATAAAGAGAGACATGATATTAAAGGGACTCCAATATTAGTCATGTAATTACCTCATATATAATCTCGTTTCATACTTTTTAATTTATT
Organism: Fraxinus anomala; assembly: GCA_903798345.1. Taxonomy (NCBI): domain Eukaryota; kingdom Viridiplantae; phylum Streptophyta; class Magnoliopsida; order Lamiales; family Oleaceae; genus Fraxinus; species Fraxinus anomala. The sequence goes on along the minus strand of CAIGRN010194187.1, from coordinate 27,565 downwards.
TTATGGTTTGTTATATGATCATTTTCAACCACACATTCACATCGTAAAATATTCTGTACGCATTCTAAAAAGTTTTTCCTATTTTTAACCATAAGTTCCTACAAGGGAAGCGTTCCTTATACCAATATTCTTGACTAATAATTTTGACAAAAAATCACAACCCTTAATTTATGTTAATCCAAAGGTCAAGAATATTCAATTATAATCCCTTCAAATTTAAAAATAACCACCCCACAACCCACTCCCACCCACCCCCACCCCCACTCCCTTAATTTATGTTTCTCGTATCCTTTCCCTTTCACCCCCATCTTCAAATTGAAAATCCCCATAGATTTATACGGAAAGATTCTTCAAAACCAATACAAATTCTTCCCTCATAAGATTTTCTCCCATCAACGATTGTCCTTATCGAGAAGAATATACAAGCAAGTTCTTGAAATGGCAATCCACTTACCTTCGATAATTTGTTAAATCACAATTCTGTTTGTATTATTATTTGTGTTATCATCAATTGAACTGTTACAATTTCATCTATCCCAATTTAGGTCTACAATTTTTGTATCCAAATTAACTTTTTATTTTCGGAATTTAGTTCTTTTTTTTATTGAAGAATATCCGACTGGCTGAATTTTTTCAGATAACAAGAACATTGTTGGGTTTGACAATGTAAGTCTGCAAGTTCAATAAAAATACTTTTTTGACCATATATTGTTGTGGAATGTTTGATTCATGTATGCAACTTATTCTTTCTTGATTAATAGTTTTGACAAAAAATCGCAGCCCTTAATTTAAGTTAATCTAAGGGTTTATCAACGTTGCATCATGCAAGAGATAACATATGGTGTTAAAATGATTTTTTTATCTGTATTAATTTGCTAAGACGAATTAAATTTCTTCCTGTATCAAATAAGTTTGTTATCAATTTGACATGTATAATTTTTTGTTTTGTCCCTACCTGAAAAGTGGGGTTGTAGATGGATACAACTAGTTGTGACACTTTTACACCTATGTTTCAACCTAATGAGATTGGGTTCTCATCAATACCAGGCCAAGCACCTTATGTTGGGATGAAATTTAAGACATCAGACGAAGCAAGAGCTTATTATGATGTTTCAACCTAATGAGATTGGGTTATCATCAATACAAGGCCAAGCACCTTATGTTGGGATGAAATTTAAGACATCAGATGAAGCAAGAGCTTATTATGAGGATTTTGGACGACAAAATGGTTTTTGGATTCGAACTCGAACAACTGTGAAGTCGCGTCCACGTATAAATGAAGTCACTTTTATTAAATATGTGTGTTCTCATGAAGGCAAATATAATAGAAAGGTTGTCGGAGAATCAAGAGAAATAGAGAATTGTGAAAAGGATGAGTCTATAAAAAGAAGTTGCTCAACAATTAGANTGTGTGTTCTCATGAAGGCAAATATAATAGAAAGGTTGTCGGAGAATCAAGAGAAATAGAGAATTGTGAAAAGGATGAGTCTATAAAAAGAAGTTGCTCAACAATTAGAGGTGGGTGTAAAGCTAACATGCGAATCTCACATGACATTGAAGGTGGCTATTGGATTGTGAAAGCATTCGAAGATGATCACAATCATAAATTTGTTTCACCACTTAAAAGGATGAAAATGAGATCAAATAGGAGCATGCCTGAATCAGCAAAAAGATCTTTCTGAAGCATTCAAAAATGAAAATATAAAAGTTGTCAAAGTTTCCTCAATTCTTGGTGGTGATAACATCGGTTTTGATGACAGAGATTGTTATAACCACTTGAGGTGTATACGACGTAAGGAGTTAGAAGTTGGTGATGCACAATCCGTCCTCACATATTTTCAAAAGAAACAAGTCGAGAATCCCCAATTTTATTATGCGATACAATGCGATGAAGATGGAAGAGCAACTAATTTCTTTTGGGTTGATGCAAGGTCTCGTATGTCATATCAATGTTTTGGTGATGTTGTCACCTTTAAAACAACCTATAGGACAAATAAATATGATATGCAATTCGCTCCATTTACTGGTGTGAACCATCATTCTCAATCCATACAATTTGGTTGTGCATTATTACAAGATGAAGCAGAGATAACATTTATGTGGTTATTTCAAACATGGCTTGATGCTATGGGAGGATGTAATCCAATTTGTATCAAAACTGACCAAGATCCAGCTATGAAGGCTGCTATTGCTAAGGTTCTTCCTTAGACACATCATCGTTTACGTCTTTGGCACATCATGAAAAAGTTTGGTGAAAATTTGTCGCAGATATATTACAAGAAGTCAAATTTCAAGAAAGACATGAAATGTTGCATTCGTTATACATATAAAGTGGAAGACTTCGAGAAAAAATGGAAGGATATAATAGTGGAGTATGATTTGCAAAGTAACAAATGGCTTCAAGACTTATACGTAATACGTGAAAGTTGGGTTCCAATGTATAATCGTGGATTATTTTTTGCGGGCATGAATACTACCAGCCGTAGTGAAGGTGTTAACTCATTTTTTAATAGTTTTGTTACTTCTCGAACTAACCTTCATGATTTTGTTCTCAAATATGATCAAGCTTTAGCTTCAATTGTGAAAAGAAGAAAGTCAAGGATTATAAAGTTGAAGATTTGAATTATGATTTGGGGACTTACATAGTAAAACATAGAGAAAGAGCATTTGGTAAGTTTCTAGTAAACTCTAATTTGCAAAATCGTGAAGGAAAATGTGAATGCCAACATTTTGAGTTTGCTGCAATAATTTGTGGGCATATTCTCAAAGTTTTTATTCGTGACGATATTGATGAACTTCCTTCTCACTTTATAAAAAAAAGGTGGATGCAAGGGGCTAATAAATTTAGAAGTACAAATTCAGAAAAAATTGTGATTGCTGACAGTGAGCAACATGCAAAGGCATTAAGACTTGGTCATATGTGTAGGAAAGCAACTCAATTAACTTGTCACGCTGTCTAAACAAATGAGGGATACCAATTATTTATGAAAGCCATTGAAGAAGTATCTAAGCAAATTTATAGCTTAAATATTAAAATAAGGACTCCTGTTGATAGTTCTCCAAAGGAACTAAATATTTGTAATGAAGAGAGTTCTCAATTTGTGTTATCAGATCCCAATGTTTCAATCACAAAACGACAGAATAAGGATGAAAAGTGTCAACAAAAAGATCACTCCTACGGTTCAAGAAGGTTTAAATCAAGTATTGAGTTGAGACAGAAAAATAAAAGGCATAAATGTGCACTATGCAAAGGATTAGGCCATGACAAAAGGGTATGCCTAAGAACCCAAAGAAAAATGGAAATGATCTAATCAATGGCCAATCAATCATAACATGTAAGTCTTTTTTTATGTTTTTCTTATTTCACTTGTAAATCAATTTTCATTAATATGTGATTTTTATGTGTACTAATAATTGTTATTATTTTTTCATGTAGGATTCAAATTTGGATTTATCTGTCAATTTCAAGTTGGGCAAAAATTGCTTATGAAGATTTAAGTTTACGCATTCTGCCACTCTCGAGTTGACCATGTGAATCAACAAAACAAACGTTCATTTTTCTTTCTTTATTTTAGTCTTTCTTAACTATTGGGTTGGATAGTAAACCTTGCCGATTTGATTAATTTTAATCTTTCTAGAACTGACCAATGAGGTCCTGTTGTCATGAAAAAATTGTTTTATCGCTCAATAGAATTAATATTTTATTGATGTAAATTTTAGTGCTCAATCAATGTAAACCAAGAAATTTAGTGTTCAATAGCACCATGACCTGTAAAAGAGCGGTAAACCAAAAAGAGTGCTCTCATTTTTTACCGAGTTCTTGCATCTTATAGTATCCTGCCCCAACTGTTTTAATGAGATATTCATGACCCGTAAAAGATTGATTCAATAAGCGTGCAACTAATTTTGCGAGATTCTATCTATCTTTGTCAAAAAAATTCAGCTACTCGAGCATAACAAGGATTTGAGAGTGTACGTTCCCTTACTAGAGAGATACTCAACATACCTCGCAACCAGTGTCCAATGCAATTCGAACAATTCCACTTTCAATTGGTATCATAGAAACAAGCTGATCAATACGGGAGTTGATGCTGGAGCCATGATGAGATTCAAAATAGTGTCATATCCACTGCTTTATTATCTCCACTGCTATAACAGATGATGCAGCAACTGGAAACATTACTATGAAAAAGACGATAAATTTAGAAGCCACGATTATATGCCAACATTAATATAATTGACTTCAAGTTAGAAACTGAAGCTTGTGAGCATAATAACGAATTTTTAGCACTTTCGACGTCTCAAATAACCCGCCAAACTATAAACACCCTTTCATGCCGCCATCGTGTAACCATTGTTTGACATTGCACTTGCGGTAACATTATCAATCAAATCTTCAACAGTTCCAGCAAATTCTGATTTGGTTTTATATTAGTTTTCTGTGTTAGGTATATCAGTGTCTTTTCCCTACAACAATTATTTGTTTTTTGTCTTCAATAGTTTTTATGATTTATTGGAGGTATAAATCTTATGAGGGAAGAATTTGTAATGGGTTTTGAAGAATTCTTCCGTATAAATCTATGGGGATTTCCAATTTGAAGATGGAGGTGAAAGGGAAAGGATACGGAAACATAAATTAAGGGGAGTGGGAGTGGGAGTGGGAGTGGGTTGTGAGGTGGCCCATTTTTAAATTTGAAGGGATTATAATTGAATATTCTTGACTTTTAGATTAACTTAAATTAAGGGCTGTGATTTTTTGTCAAAATTATTAATCAAGAATATTGGTACAAGGAACGCTCCCCCTCCTACAAATTACTATTCAAAACTCTTCTTCGCTACCAAAATGGTTATCAAATAGGCACCTACTTAGAATAAATTCCTAAATTGATTAGTGCTTTTGATGATCCTAACTTTATTGGACATTAGATTTTTAATATTTCCTTGAGTTTAGCCAAAATTCATACCTTAAGTTTAGTAGCTATCACCACACGAGTTCAGTTTTTTTCCAAAGTAACTTTAGGGTGCAAAGATAAAAAGAATACGAAAGCCGTTGGGATGAGCACAAGGAAAAAGAAGACATTTATTGGGTAACGCAAAATAATATGGTTTTTGGAGTTTTGAAGAATCGAAACTTTAGTTGAATAATGATAGGACTAACGTGCTTGTTAATTGACCTATAAATGTCAAGACGTAATGCTATTCATAGTTATTAGAAATTTAGATATTTCTCTCGCCAAGTTTCTCTATCAAGAACGTGAGGGGTTTGAGTGATATAAACTGGAAATAAAAGGGGGCAACATATCTCGATTGAATATTAGTTGCACAAAATGTATTTAGCCTAAATTTTGAATCACGTCGTAAAATTGATACGATTATTATTTGCATAAAAATTAGTAATGCTATTAATTTAGAGTTTAGATTATTAGTTACATGACAGTGGGGACGTTGGCACACTATCAATGTCTAAGAATACATTCAAACTTTATCGATAATCATCTAAACTCAACGTGAATAATATTATTTGAAAAATGATTACTATGTAATATTTATGATACCACCCAACCTATTGAATATGTAACAAGTAGGTCTGTCATTCAATATTGTGGCTGTCTCGGCCTTCCACCTTTCATTTTTGTAATAATTGGATTTTTAGTTCACCATTTTGCACTTATAAAACTATTTTGTTAAAACTACAGCTTTTGTATTATGTTTAAATAAACTAAAAATAAATAAATAACAAAAAGAAAAAATAATACCATTAGATGTGACAATGGGCGCGAGATGTTATCGGGGCAACCATTATTATCTCGTACCCTTCCAAGATTTTTGAGGGCGTTATGGGACAGGTCGGGATAAAAAATTCGCATTTACTGTCCCGTTATTTTATTTTTTAATATTGGTTTATATTTTCTAATTTATGATATAAATTGAAAACTATAAAAATAAAAAATAATATAAAATTAGGTTTGAATTTTGAGAATACAGGGTGGTATCACGTTCCTTGTTCACAAACCACTTATGTTTGGAGCGGGACAATGGGACGAGTCGATGGTGAAAATTTTTGCCATCCTAAATGCCAAATAACGTTCCACCATCTCTCCTAACTCTCACTGAATTTTTTACTCTTTTGTGTGTGTGTGTGTGTATTATTTATTTTTTTTTATTTTTTTTGAAAGGGTGCAAATGATGCAGAAAAATAAAATATGAGAATTAAACTTCAATTCCATAAAGAACTAAATATTGAGGAAAGAAATACATAAGAGCAGGTGAAATTGTCAGCTCAGTTGGGCCTTGATGCTAAAAGATAAAAAGCATTAGGGACTGAATCCGTAAGAATAATAAGTTGAGAACCTATCTGCCACATTTAAAATAAAGTTGCGACCCATTGTAATTGTTCATCGGCCAAATAGCGATTATCAATTAAAATATGCATTTACATGGAATTTTTAGTTCTCCCCGTAGAAATCAGACAGAGGAAGAGCGCCGTCGAAGAACATTGCAGCGATGGGTTCAACGGCCGCCCTTAAAGAACTGCAGAGAGACCTAGAGAACAAAGCCAACGATCTCAGCAAACTCCAAAAAGGCATATATTTCCTCACCCCTCTCCCACTCAATAAACCCTAACACGCACTGTGTATTTTTTTATGTATATAATATGTATCTATGTTAGATTATATGTTATTTCTGTGAACTAAACGTTGGTATACAAACTGAGCAGATATAGCGAAGAATCACCAAGTCCGAAAGAAGTACACTATTCAGCTCGGAGAAAACGAGCTTGTGCTAAAGGTCCTTCCTTTCCCCTCTTTCTGTATATGTGATTTTGATTTTTTTGGTTTAATATATTTAATTTGTATATATGGGACTCGTGTTTGAAGGAATTGGATCTGTTGAATGATGATGCGAATGTTTACAAGTTAATCGGGCCAGTGCTAGTGAAACAGGACTTGGCAGAAGCAAATGCCAACGTTCGCAAGCGAATAGATTACATCTCTACCGAATTGTATGTTCTTTTTACTTAGTTAATTTGAGTGTTGTTTACTTGTGGCTTTTTATTTAAAATCTGTGCTAGACTTGGCATTGCGCTATACCTAATCTATTTACTCTGGTCGAGTCATATCTGAAACACCTTTTGTATTTTGTGGAGTATGTGTGTACAAGTATGTAACACTTGATAAATGATATTTTATTGAATTACAATAGTTGCAAGTAATATTTATTTCATGCTATTCATATATAGCTCATGAGCGGAACTGATATAAAATCATTCAGATGTGAAACCATACTTTTCTCGAAGTCTAATTTCGAAATCCTAATCTCATGTGGCAAGCGTTGGGTGGGAAATCTGTGTCAGCATGGTCCAATTACATTTGTTGCTCCATTAGGTTTTTTAAGAAACCAAATGACGCTGTTCTTATCTACTTGGATCTTTGAACTTTTCAGGACGTTTGGAGAAAAACTGATTATTTATTGAAATCATTTAATGTAGATAAACAAAGACATCTTAACTCTGTGTTAAGATTTTTTCATTTCTATTATTAATTCATTTTATACGACATGGGCACACACGTTTCTTGAAGATACACAAAACATAAAATCCAAAACTGAACCAGAAATGTTAATATCAACTCTCAATGTGGTGAATTTAATACATGATTATAGTCACGTGATTTCGGATAGATATGCATGGTAAATGGAGGAAGACGAGAACTACTATATTAGAGTAGTAGCAAGCAGTCTGTTAATCAATTCTATAAATTATACAGCTATATTCAGAATATTTTCTTTCTGAAATCTGGAGGGAGCCTCTGAAACTCCTGCCCTCTCTCTGTTAAATAGTTGCAGAGGGTAGAAGAGGGTTGCGTATGCGCAAGCTCCTTCCTTATCTTATAGAGGTATTTGAAAATTTGGGGATATTTGAAGAAGATGAGAAGGTTGCCAAGATTTGCTACACTACTTCATAGATAACAAATGGTTTGCTAACGCCAGAAAATTTACTTTGTTTCGTCTGTCTGTTTGTTTGTTCTGTTATCTCTTATAATGTGCTTCAAGTGAAGATATATGTATGAATGCGTACATGGGAAGCATCATTTTATAGTGCCTATCCAAATGCAATATCTTTTGCAATTCGAGGCGGCAGACGTGGGGGAACAAAATATGTAGCACCAGGAGATTGTAATTAGAATTACCATTTATGTAGTAAATTCCAACCTCCAAGTACCTGAGATAAGTTTGAGTTGGCTCTGGTTTGTCAAAAGATTCTAGCAGTTCTCTCCATCCAAGTGCACTGGATATTTTTTTTTTCGGAGGAACTGGAAATACATAGATCCTCTGTTTAATCATCCTTCGATCAGGTACATAAGCACTTCAGCGTGTGGGAAATAGTGAAAAGTAGAGAAATTACAGGACTAATAATCAATTGTTTGACCCCAATGACCGCCGTAATTTTGCCTTTGGATCAATTTTTTTTGAAGGTTGTATTGAAACCAATGTAACACCGCCACACCTGACACATAAACGTGGAACTGTATGCCTCACGATCTGATTATCTTCTTATACATTATCATCAATCTCCACAGTTGCAACAATCTCTTCAACATTGTGAAGAATCATATTCAAATGCTTATCATGGGGCTGGTCAATGCTATGTCTAAAGAGTTTCAATGGGTCCTAGCCGTGCTCTTTTTTCCCTTTCCCTTGCGTTTTTCTCGTACTACTTCCCCTTGATCTCCTGGTCAATGCCAAGTAATTCTTAGCAAAGTAAATTACCAATGAGTCATTTGTCTTTGCTTAATATGAGATGGGGAAAGCTCCCGTGTCATTATTGGTAAAATCTATAAGAAATTTTTATGAGATGGCTCTTGCTGCTCTCAAATTAGTTTGAAGTTTATTCGATTAACTATACTTTTTTTAGTTTGAGTTTTCTTAATGTGTCTGATACGTGTCGGACTCGTGTCGAATTCCGATACTCTACCATGGTCATTTTTTTCTTCATCAGCAATATTATATATTTATAACTCAAAGTAAATATTAAATAATAATTACATACTCATATTTAAAAATTTCAACAAAAAAAATTAGTAACAAATATAAGACTAAATTTATATTATATAAATGAAGAATTTTAAAGATGTTAATTAAAGTGTCGGCAACGTATCGTATCAGTATTTTTTGAAAAATCATGTGTTGGCTTGTCCGACACGTATCATGTTGGACACAAGTATTGCATTATAGGCACTTAACATGCGAAAAGATTTTGCTAGAGTGGATAAGACTGAGGCAAAAAAATGCAGTAAAATGATTTGAATATGACCTCGTGCTTTCTATTGATCTAATGCTTATATTGTTCGTTGTCTGGTGGTTCTATGATTATGAGTAGAACTAGATGTTTACATTTAGGACTAGATGTCCACCTTGTCCTCTTTCCTTTGTACCTTCTTTTCTCCGACAAGAAAATTCGCGTTATGTTAAAAAATGTTTGTAATTCGATATTATTGTTCATTGATGTGTTCACCCCACTGGGTATAAACTGTTCAAAATAGAAAGATGTAAATTTTGAATCGTTTGAATGATTTCTTGCAGATAGTTAATTTTCAATTGCTGACCATGTATATTTAAATTGTTGAGTTATTCTCCTCTTCAATGCCATTTTGTTCTTTGAAACTTAAATATTAATATTGCTTATACAATTCCCATTGGCTTTCAATGTCTAATCTTGTGCACCAGGAAGCGTTTGGATGCCATACTTCAAGATTTAGAAGAAAAGCAAAACAGCAAGAAAGAGGCGGTTTGCATTTTTTCCTTTTTATCATATGTTTCTTCCTTAATTCTCAAATTTGAGTTTTTTTTTAATACTTACATGTTTGTCTATTTTCAGCAGTTATTAAGTCAAATTAAATTGTAGACTTACAAGTTACAAATAACCCTTCATTTAATATCTTGCAACGGTGACGAAGATTTTGCTTTATTGTTATTTAGATGCTAAGACTCTTCAGTTTGGACAAGGTACCAGTGTCGACATGACATGAAATGGTTATGGTATAAATCCCTCGGTGAATCCTTCAATTTAGAAGTGGACACGACAGAAACATGAAGGGAGATCACCATCGGAGGAAGTAAAAAGTTGTAAGGAGTTAAATAAGTGGCCCATGATATTTAAATTAATAAAATTAATTTCGAGGCATAAAACCAAGATTTTTACGGCATGAAACCAAGCCCATTTAATGTTACATCTCTAAATAGTACGTAAAAAATTATAAGAAATATTATTAAAAAAATTATGATTGTAAAATGTACTCATGTATCCGTGTCCAAATTTTGGATATTTTTCAGTAGGACTATAAGGATCTTTTTATCGATTCAGAGCATTTGAATTCCATTAGTAACGAGGAACACGTATCGTATGTTTTAGAAGAAAATGAATCTGATTCCTAGATATTTACCCGTGTTCGACACCCGTACGCAAGTCCGAGCAATATAGGTTGTTATCGAGAGATTGTAATGATGTTAATGTGATCATCTAAAAGTTGAAAGATTCACTAATGTTAGTTACTAGTAGATTTACTTCTTAAAAATAACATAAATACAAAAAGCGCTTAACCGTGTTGTACGGACACTTCAACTAGGGTAACGTATTCGTTTCGTGTCTGTCACATGTTGGAATCATTCTACCAGGGTCATTCTATTTTCTTTATCAGCAATATTATATGTTTATAACTCAAAGTGAATATAAAATAATAAGTACATGCTCATATTTAAAAATTTTCAACAAGATATAAAACTAAATTTATTTTATATAGATGAAGAATTTTAAAGATATTAATTAACGTGTCAGCAAAGTATTGTGTTAGTACTTCTTGAAAAGTTGTGTGTCGACGTGTTCGACACGTATCGCGTTGGACACGCGTATCCATATTGGTGCATCATAGGCGCTTAAAATGCGAAAAGGTCTTGCTAGAGTTGATAAGATCGAGGCAAAAGATGCAGTAAAATGACTTGAATATGACTTCCTGCTTCCTATTGATCTAATGAATATATTGTTCGTTGTCTGGTGGTTCTATGTTATGAGTAGAATTCGATGTTTACCTTTAAATACAGAGAGTGTAGTTGGAGTAGGAGGGAGATGGAGGAAATTCATAGCTTACAATTATTTTTATCTTCCATAAGGATAATATAAACATAACTCAAGGGAATTGGAAGTTATAATATGCTCGCATTATTCTGCACATCAATTTGTTAGACGTTACTAATGACACTTTAATTATTAATACTTAATCAAATCACTTGTTTTTATTTTCGGAACTCTCATTTATTGCATTTGCTTTTTATCACTTTTTTATTCTTTTTTTCCTTCAATTTTTTTGGGTTCTTTGTACAATTACATTTTTGTTTGTAACTTTTACATCAGATTGCAATAACAGAAAAGGTTAAAAGATATCATTCTCCCATTTCCCTCAATCAGAAAGTTGGCTTAAACTAGTTTAGCATTCTTCTCACGTGAATTAACCTGTTTTTTGTAAAATTTAATGGCCATATGTCCTTTTATATTTTTTCTTATGCAGATTTTTAAGGTACAACAAAGAATTCAGTCTCTCCAGGCTGGAAAAGGCAAGGCATAACATGCCCGTATCATCATGAAAATTCTGCAATTCTACTGTGGACATGTCGAGGCACAAATATGATCCCTCTTTTTTGAGTGGCACAATGTGGGGATCGCCAATGATATCATATTGAATTTCCATTTTGCATCCAATTGGTGTGTAAAGACTGCTGAAGTCGACTAATGTTTTTTTTATGCTTGTTTGGTTATTATAGATCTTGTTCTCTGAACATTAGTTTGAATGTCAAATGCATGGTAGTAAATTACTCGGCACTTGTTACTGACGATTTTAGGTAGGATGATAGTATTTGAAGCCCTGTTTAAGCCTTTTCCTGCACAACCTGATTTACATCCTTTTCAATTTCAATTTTGAAATGGAGTTCTGAGTTGCATACTGATTCAGTGTTGCTTGACCCAAATAATACAATGTAGCGCTATATGTTGGAATATTGGTAATATTACGATATGAAGAGATCTTGGATTGGATTTAAGCGAGCTAATAGATATGTAGTTTTCTGTATTTGAATTCTTGAATATATGGTTTGAGAAAAGCTATACTACACCAATAATCTGTTTGATTCCTCGAGTCTTTTGATGAATTTACGGCTGATAAATTCTCCTTGATTTCCCTTTCTAATTTCATGGTTCCTTGGAGGCTGGAGGAATGAATAGTAACAGTATGGAATATAAGGAAGCTTTGAGATGCAATGGTTTTGTGATAAGAAGGAATTACATTCCATATAAGATGGATTCCAGATCGTAAACCATTAAGATAAGAAAGAACACAATAACCAAAAATTCAAGAGTTAAGGATCTACAGGTTCAGTGTTTGAAGGAAAAGAATATTTATTGCAACATAAGATTGTGACATTAATTTATTCTCCTCTTGGTTTGAGAAAATCAAGTTGTTATTGGTATTCTAATATGCTATCGAACTTGGTAGTGATGGCCACATTAAACATGATCAAATTGTTGGAATTTTAAATTTGTACTTGGTGATGTAACACAATACATTAAAACTCGTGATTTAGACAATGCAGTATTCCATAAGTAAGGTGGAGCCCCACAAAAATGATTCTAGAAAATGGCATTCATAAGATTTATTTTCAAGATTTTTCTTTTCAGTTGAGTCTTCTTTTTGTTATATCGATCGGAAGCATCTAGTAGTGGTATTGCTTGAGATAAGTACCCATCCTAATCTTGATGTACCATGAGTTGACAAAGTTAGAACTATTCTTATTTGGACAAAACTCGGAAAAAAACTATTCAAATATGAAACCTATATGTGACTTCTTCCACATTATGTTACCAATATTTAGGATTACATTATGTTTCCCCTTGTCATGATGCCATCTGCCTCTTCGTTGAAATACATAGACAATATCTGTGCGCGTGCGGGTGCGAAGGAAGAGAAATATGTGTTTCTTTTAAGCATTTGTAAATTTAAATAAGTAAATGTATTTTTTTTTAATAAGAAACTTTTAAACAAGATAACTTAATAAAGATAGCAAATCAAATTGATCTATACAAAGAACTTCACGTCTCGTCTTAGCTTGTCTCCGTGTCATGTCACTAAAATGTTATGGGAGAAATGTGCATGCCTAATGGACAACAACAAAAGTTTGCAGGATGTGCTACACAAACATAGGGGGGCACATGAGGGTGTCCATAATGAACACCCCTGCGCCCCGTACCCCCTATATTCTTTTAGCATTTTCCAAAGTTTGCCATAGGGGAAGAGTATAATTTGCTTCATGGGTAGAAAAAAAAATCTATAAAAATTGTCACAAGGCAGTGAACTATTAAAAAGAAAAACACAAATAATAATTTCTCTTTATTAGCAGCAATATATGATTAGGAAAATGTTATGGTCCCAATAGGAGGTGTTGGGTGTCCATTATGGACAACCCTATGGGTACGCTATCCATAGCAAAACCCCTATGATTATATACAAGTGATATTTGATTTGCTTTTAATCTTGTCGGGTGATAATACATTGGTGGATGTACCAATACTGAGGTATATCCATGGAACTATACTTACCAAAATAACCTTTAAAAAAAAGTCATAAATATGAAATACAATTACATCAGTATGACTCGATATTGCATATTGTAGTTCCATATTTAAAGGTTGGGCTTTGCTAAGTGCACACCGAATTTGACACCCCGGCTTCACAAGATGGGGGTTTCACGATTTTTTTATTGGTCGTGAGCCCCCCTCTTGTGAGGGTTTGTACATCGGGGTGTCAAACTCGATGTACAAATAATAAAATCCTTAAATGTTCAACTTGTTAAAAAAAGTAACTCAACTCATTGGCTTGTTTGAGAACATCAATTCTGAAATTCGATTGTTTATTTGAGTCTTAGATAGATTTGCTTGTTTAAGCTTTTCGAGCTGTAAGGTTTCACTAGGTCAACTTCGTTAGGAAAAGTAACCCAAGCCCATATACATTAAATATAATTTTCATCTTCGTTCGACTTTACATATTACATTTAACACCATGCACATCGTTCACATGGTTCCATCAATCAAAGAACATTATAGAATCATTATCAGTTTAATCAAATACCTTTTGAAAATATAAAACATTCCATTTCACTGTGTTCAGCAACTCGTGATTCAAGCGGAAATATTAATTCTGTTGGAGGGAAATAGGGAATGGCCCTTCGTCGTACACTAATCATTACAAGGTTGATTTGATACATATCTATATCTTTTTTCATTGGTTATAGTGTCGAATTTCCACCATATGAAATCTCTTGTACAAATATTTTAATGGGTATGCAGAGTCCATTAAAATGCTCGTACCACATTGTAGGGAATGATAAGGGCACGCTTGTCCTCTCCTCTCATGCTTGAGTTGACGTGCATATTCCACTTTGTGGTTCCATATTCAACAAGCAAATAACTCGACTTCAAATGACGGGTTTTGGTATTTGGACGAGAACCAACAATACAAATAAACATGAAGTCTATTGAATTCTCTTTATTAAACTTCTTCAGGTTTAGTTCGAATTCTTGACGAGTTCTAAAATCAAATGTAAATTCGAATAATTTCTTAACAAGGTTTAGGACCTCGACTATTATGGTACTACTTTATGAAGTTTTTTATTAGCTTGTTGGTTCGAGTATAAGTTGTGAACTTATTACGGAATTGATTTTTAAGCGAACTCGAACTAAGTTGTTATGATTGATGACTCCAACGTATTACATTATTCATCAAATGTATACATTATACAACAACGTTGTTATGCTAATGAAGATTAAGATGTTATGACATTAAGAACAAGTTTATTTCGTGAATTTGAATGTGCAATTTTAACAATGGATAGCATCAAATTCAGAATTACTCATATAACTATTTAAAATTCTAAATTGTTAAAATAAGGAATTTAACGTATTAATGTCTTAAACAAAATGGTCTGGTTGTGATTTTTTTATTTGAAAAATAATAACACACCATTTAAAGTGGAAGAGTAAAGGACCACAAGGCCATGCTTGGCATTTTCAATGAGAAAGACTACTCAAATTTTGTCTTGTCTATGTTGGAAAAATTCACTCGATCATTATAAGGAAAAGCATTTTTAAAGCAAAAATTTCGTTATGTCTCCATAAGATTATTTTCTAATTCAAAGAATTTATTCTCTTTCTTTTTGCATGTTTCTAATATTTCTTCCACCATGAATTGATTTATTCCATTCGATGGAAAAAGTTTGTTCGTAGTGTTGCGAGTTTCCTAGTGCAAGCCAAATGGAAAAAATGTAACTTATTTGGTGCGATTTGACAAGTAAGATTGATGAGTGTATTTAGAGGCAAATCTCTAGTCGAAAGGATAAATGCCATCGCCAACAATGGAAAAAATGGTGGACCATTAGAATGCTTCATCACATGAGATGACCATTTTGGGTGAATGACCCTTGACCAACCCAATGAAGAAACTTGTTGATTAGCTTCTAAATGGCCTATTGAAATGTTCGACTCCCTTCACGTATTTGATACAAGTGTATGCACGTGTTTGCATTATATTATCTATCGTTTTAAATGAAAAGTATTTAACTCAAGTTTCTCAATGGTGTGAACTACCTAATGCAGGAACCTACAATCCCCATTTTTAGGTGTCCTCGAGATTTTTGGAGCCTTAAACCTACCATATATGAAGTTTTATATATTGGCATTAATATTATGGTGGTCCCCACCTAGGAAGGACCCTAGGTGGCTACTGTCTATCGTCAAGGTCGCCCCCGGGTGTCTCATCCCTAAATTGTCCAGCTAGACATGGCTCGAGGGGGTTTTACACGTTTTCACTTCTTGAGGATGGATGCATTGAGGCACATGAAGAGTTCTCCAAAAAAACGTTAGCATATCACACATGGCCCCAACAAGAAATCAATGTGCCACTGCAGTATTTAAGATTGTTCCATTTATATACCACTTGTGGGTAACACCATTAATTGTTAATGTAGCCATGCTCATTTTATTTTTAATTCCATCCTATTCTGGAAAGAAATAATGTTAAAAGATATAGGCTTTATTTTGAAAATTGAGTGTCAAATTTGAAAAACAAATCAACTTAATTGTAGACTATAAAAACCCTCGACAATTGCTTGATGTACTGTATAATATTATTGGAAAAACTGAAAAACTGTGTATAAACGTCCAACGTTGATCAGAGTGAGATTTTTCTTTTAAAAAATGTCGTTTAGTTATTGTGTGATGTATCGAAGAATTTGCTTGAGTAATAGATCAAGAACAGAACAAATAATCAAAAGGGTAGAATCAAGGAGGCGGGAATCGGTATGGCTGGCCGAGTTTGAAGTATAATTCTGAACAGATGCTTTTGCACCTGTTTGTACCACTTTTGGCCCCTTTCTAGTCCTTCCTCGTTTATGTAATTTACATTTGACTTATGATGGCTCTAATCAAGAGATGTTGATGGTTTCTTATGAAAAGTACAAAATTCTTCATTTCTTCTCCATTTCTTCCTCCTCCTGTTCAAAAGATTCTTGCTTTCTTTTTCATTTAAAATTTGCACATGTTGAATTTGTTCGTTAAGAGCACCAACACAGATAAACATACATCAATCATTGTATCCTGAAGGCAAATTTGATTTCCTTGTCATTCTTTGGCTGAGAGATCAAGCCCCTATTTGCTTTCAATTTTTTACCTCATTTTAATAACTTTTTCAACCGTTACAAATGCTGCAACCGCAACTTTTAACTTTCTATCTCACGAATGGGACCCATGTGTTGGAAAAAAAAGTCACAAAATTAATTCTTGTGTTCAAAAAAGAGGAAAAATGAGGTTCTAATATTATCTTAAAGAGAGCGTCAATACACGTCTGAAAATCTACCGCGAATTATAGATTTAATTCCCCCACCAAAAATTAGAGGTGGAAATTGATCTTAAATACATTATAAAAGAATCATACTACCCTTTCTCGCAAGTCAAACCTATTGGAATGAAACACGACTGGCCATATATATGGTTTAAGTGAGAAATTTAGGGGATTTCTCTGCCGAGGACCACCGTTCAAAATTAGGACCACGCCATCCCACTTCCGCCTGTGACCACCAGGCTGACTGATCATGAGACTTTCTTCATTCCATACATTTATTTTTCAAGATTATTTAAGGTCCATGAAAGCAAGATGTACTTGTAAATGCTATATGTAGGGTATAAAGCTAGTCTAATTAGGACGATTCAGATATTTTAGTTATTTACATTAATAAACAATACATAATTTGACCAAACCGTTTAATTTCATGTGACTTTATGAAAGAAGTTGGTTATTTCTTGACTACCCGGATTCTTCTTGAATAATCATGGATTATTCATGAACAATTATTATCTTTATCACTTTTGGGAGTTCTTTTTTCCTCTTTTCCAGTTTCTCTTCACACTTTTCATGATCAAATGGTGAAGTATAGGACGTGAACCACGGGTATATTGAAGTAACCCCACATTATAAACTACCATGTTTTCTCCACATTGTATGGTCTAAATAATAGATCACGGAAATACATTCATTTTCTAGTCAAGAGAACGAGTGACGAGGGCTTTGCCCATCATGCTAATTTTCTCTGTATTATTTCAGTTTTATCAAGATCCCGTATGTAACGAATCATTTAAAGCCAACTAGAAATTAGTTGCAGTTAGATTCGCTCGGCTTGGCCCCAACTAGAAATTTAAAGCCAATTTCAGCAAACAACTAAGGAAAGTATACAAAACAAGATAAACCCAACTCGATCTATATCTTAACAGTAATCCAAATTATTAATTGCAGTGAAAGAGGGCTAAACGTGTCGACTTGATTATCTCTGTGTCACTATTTTTGATGAATTAAGGACACATTATCCCAACAACCAACGAGTAAGCGTGTACACGTTTAAAATAAAATCGAGTCGGCAAAAGATACGTCTGTAACACAAATTATGAATCCGGATATAATTGTTGAACACTGTGTGTGTGTGGGTGGGGGAAGGTCTTCTTTTTACATATAAAATAAAATAAACAAAAACTTATCGAGAGCATCATATTCTATCTGCTCCTGCATCTTTGATTAAAACTATATTAATACCAATTTCCAGGACATATTCACGAGTATACGTGTGTGAACATGGGGCACACGATTATGACATGAACCCTCCAAAATTAATCCATAATACGAGTATCATTTGCGCGAAAATTTCCTTAAATGTCTTATCTACAAACACTAATCCTTATCTACAAACACTAACCCCACAAGATAATAAAACAGGAAGGAAAGATTAGAGTTTGTGCATGTTGGCTATCTAAACATCAATTTTCAAGCAATGACAAGAAATCAATAAAAAGGTCGGCAGATATCAAGAACAGTACATAAAACTGCTTTATCACAAAAGAGCCAATTCATACCCGCGGAAAGAGGGCGGTTGGATTTATGGCAGCAATCCATTTCACATATATGGTTCTGATTGCATACCATAAACAAAGTATGTCAAAATTTGAGTTGTTAAGAAGGGCTCTTCCTAATGTCATTCATTTCCTAGAAATGACACATCTATTGGTCCACGTGAGTCCACGTGAGCATCCATAAAAATTGTTGGTCCAGTTCTAGATTTTGAAATGAACACACCAATTTAATTTTCACTCAAATCCGTACTTTAAACGTCTGTACACATAATCTATATCCCACATTTTTTGATGATGGAGCTCCCACCATTTCCATCAACACCAGCACCATCCCATCCGGAGTTTTCTTTGCCTCTCCACCTCTCCCTCTTTCAAAATTTCATCTCTGCAACTGCATTACAAAAAGACTCATGTCTGCGGTCTGCCATTCGGGTTCCAAACTTCCCTTCTATGCCAGTATTGCCTTGTTTATAATTGTTCAGAGTACAAAAATGTATTTCCTTTACACCTTTTCTCTCTTCTTTGACTTGTGCTCTTGCTAACGTATTAGTTGCATAATCTTTCAATCTACATTCAGGGCATATGGAGAAAAAGTAAATTTCTATAAAGGGAAAGTTGAGTCCAAAAGGAGTCTCTTTACCCATGACATCTCCCAACGACTTTGCTATATATAAACTGCCATCATATACTTACACACTCACCAAGCTTAACAGTCTATTCTAGCCTTAGAGATTCATTCAATCCCAAAATGTCGTTTTCATATTCAAAGAACTTCCTAAGACGGTTCTGTGTGAAGGAAATCCAAATGAATACACAAACCTATAGTGGCTTCTTCTCTAATGATCTCCTCCCATCCCTTGGAGCCAGAATCAACCAAGAAACAAAACTTCGTAGACACATAGTTTCTCCATTCAGTCCCCGCTATAGGTGATGAGTTTGCTTCAACTCTCAAAGCTAGTGTGTAATAAGGAAGCCACTGATCTCATTTCTATTGTTCATTTCAGGGCTTGGGAGATGTTTCTAGTTCTCTTAGTCATTTATTCGGCCTGGATTTCTCCATTTGAGTTTGCATTTCTGACTTACAAGCAGGATGCTCTGTTAATTTTTGACAACATCGTCAACAGCTTCTTTGCCATGGATATTCTTCTAACCTTCTTCGTGGCATATCTTGATAGACAAACTTATCTTTTAGTTGATGATCCAAGAAAAATTGCCATAAGGTAAACATGCAGCAGTCTATACCTGTGTAGAGTCAGGAAATCCTTTACTATTATCTAGAAGTAATTCTTTTACCTGTGTTATATCTGGCTAACAGGTATCTATCCACCTGGTTCATCTTTGATATCTGCTCAACAGTACCATTTCGGGCTATAAGCCTCCTTTTCAAAAAACACAATGGTGGACTAGGCTTTAAATTGCTCAGTATGCTACGACTTTGGCGTCTCAGACGAGTGAGCTCCCTGTTCGCAAGGTCGACCACCACATTGAACTTCTTTGTTTCTTTCAAATTTTTTGAATACCTGCCGAACAAAACAAATTCTCACTTAAGCCAGTTTGATTTCCTTCAGACTTGAAAAGGATATCCGGTTTAATTATTTCTGGACTCGCTGCACAAAACTCATTTCTGTAAGACGTTTCTTGTTTCACATTTTCGGTAGTAATTATTCTATCTACTTGCATGTGTTGGCCACTAAGATTATCAATTGCTACTTCTTTTATTTGAATCAGGTAACTTTGTTCACTGCACATTGTGCTGGGTGCTTTAACTACATTATTGCAGACAGATACCCAGATCCAAAAAGTACATGGATTGGTGCCTTGTATCCTAATTTCAAAAAAATTGGCCTCTGGGACAGATACGTAACTGCAATTTATTGGTCTATAGTGACACTAACCACAACAGGTTATGGGGACTTGCACGCTGAGAACCCAAGAGAGATGCTGTTTGATATATTTTACATGCTGTTTAACTTGGGCTTGACAGCTTACCTCATAGGGAACATGACAAATCTTGTAGTTCACTGGACCAGCCGCACCAGAAACTTTGTATGATTCTCTCTTGCTCTCTCTCACAGACACACATGCAACCAGGCATGCAAACACATAATTACTTTATATGTCAAAAAAATTTGAGGAAAAACTGAACATATGTTGGCAATGTTGCAATCACATTTAACACTTATCCTGAAAACAAGCCAGCGTGAAATTATATCCTAGACGTTATCACACAATTACATATCAGTTCAAGAAACAAAAGCAGTTAACTAACTCCATGAAAGTAGCTGGAAAGATACTCATAAACATCTACAACTTTTCATTGGTGAATTCAACGAGTTATAAGCCATGTTACACCTAACTCTTGTTGGTTGAAATGAGCATTTCATGAAGAAATTCTTAACCAAAGAAAAACCACCCCCTCCAACCAACACACACTCAGCTGCACAAGTAATATAGCGAAACTTCACTGTTCCTGAGAAACTAGGTTTTGGTGCTGCAGAGAGAGACAGTAAGAGCAGCTTCAGAATTTACAAAGCGAAACCAGCTGCCCCCACATATGCAAGACAAACTTTTGTCTCACATATGTCTAAAGTTCAAAACCGAAGGATTGAAACAGCAAGAGACCTTGAATGGCCTGCCGAAAGCCATTCGTTCCAGCATTGCTCACTATCTATTTTACCCTATTGTCCAAACTGTCCCTCTTTTCCAGGGAGTGTCACAAGGGTTCCTTTTCCAAATGGTATCATTTTTCCTCTCCTCTTCCCCATTTTTCCTTTCGCATGCCGAGGATTTTTTTTTTTTTTTTTTCCTTCTATGGAGAACCAATAGAAAAGATGAGCAAGTAAATTGATTAAATTTTCCTGGTTTTTGTGAAACAGGTACCAGAGTTGGAAGCTGAGTACTACCCTCCCAAAGAGGATGTAATTCTACAAAATGAGGCTCCAACATTTACTTATATACTGGTCTCGGGAACTGTTGTAAGTATGCAATTAAATATTTTAGAAAGTGTAACTTAAAAATACTTGTCTCCATTTCTATCAAATTAATTTTTATTTTTATTTTTGGTGGTAGGACGTGATAGAAAACATTGATGGGCATGATCAAGTAAGAAATCTCTACTCAGTAACTTCATCATGAATAAAATCAAGGACAGTGTAGAATTAGACCTCATACACCCCCTCATACATATAGGTCCTGGGAAAGGCAGGTTCAGGAGAAATATTTGGAGAAATAGGGGTTTTATGTGGAAAACCTCAGCCATTTGGTGTTCAAACAACTGATGTTTCTCAAATACTACGGCTGAACAGGACTACATTACTGAACATTCTTCAAACAAACCCAGAAGATGAACGTATTATAATGAATAATCTGTTCATGGTAAGTTTAATGAGAAGCATTAGGTTAATCCTACTTTCTGTTATGCATACACTAATAGCTGCACAATTTTTCATTTGCAGAAACTGAAAGCACGAACAAGCATTGATATAGAGGACCAACAGGATCCAAGATTGATCCTAAATAATTCGCATAATAGAGCAGAAGGAGACTGCTATGTCCATGCTGGATATCAAGATAACGCATGCGGAGATACAGTGAAACAGGGATTGAGAGTAGAGATACCTAAGTTAGATTTTCTAGGGAGTAAACAACCAACAAATGCTTATGAGGCCTATAAAAGTCAAATAGGCATAAATTCATCAGCTGAGGATGGTGAAACAGCTCTTCATGTTGCTGTTCGCCAGGGGCATCTCGAAATGGTTAGAATTTTGCTGGAAAGAGGAGGAAATGCAAATAAACCAGATATGAGAGGATGGACGCCAAAAGCATTAGCCGAAGTATGTGATAAAAAAGGAATATACGACCTTATATTGAGTTACGAAAATAAGAAGAAAGTAGAACTTCAAAGAGGCAAGTTTCTTGGGCCAGAAATAGCTGGAAAAACTAGTAGTCATATCGAGCCGACAGAAAATGAGGCTGCCGATTATTTGAAAAATAGTGGTAGGAATCTTAAGCATGTCAGTTCTAGCTGTTGTAGTCATCACAGTAGTATAGAAGCAATACAACCATCCACGAAGAGAGTCACCATTCACATGAAGTTTCCCAAGAAAGATATTTCACAAAAGCAGCTTGGAAAGCTAATTATGCTACCTGAATCACTGGACGAGCTATTCAAAACAGCAGGTAAGCGTTTTTAATCTCTATAGAGCTTGAAATTGCACATTATAAAGTTGAACAAACTTGATGAAATAGACAATTCAATAAGTCAAGAAGGAAAGAAAAAAATGAACTCTCCATGGTTCTATCTGATCCTCATCCCTTTCCTTGTGAAACTGCAGGTCAAAAATTCGGTGAAAAGAATGTAACAAAAGTTGTAAATGCAGAGAATGCAGAAATAGATGACTTAAGTGTCATACGAGATGGTGACCATTTGTTTGTTCTGACAAACCAGTGTGAAGGCAGAGAGTGTGATGCAACTTAATAATTACAGGGCTATAATGTAAGCATGCAAGTAGCTTGGCATTTCAAAGCAATTTTATATTTGATATATTCAGAGAGAATTTGAGTTACACACATCAATTAAGGATTGCTAAAATCAATAATCATATAAAAATCTGGCGAAGTCAATTACGTGGTTGCCAAGCATTCCAATCAGGCCCTGCATTTAGCTTCTCGGATCGGGGCTATGGAGTGATCTTGCATTTTATCAGGTGATAACCGTGGAGGTAGCCGGGACAGCCTTCTCCAAAACCTTCCAAACCTACAGCTTCCATCTATATTAGCTTTTTGCCTTGAATCCAACATTTTTAGCTATACAGTCAGTTGAATAATGAATGAGATGTGATAAAAACAAATAGAACAAGATCTCTTAGTTTACTACATTTTAGACATTCACGATTTACTAGGGAGAAATTCGTATTCATCATCAGCAAAAAGGTAATAATAATGAGTGGAAACTGTAAAGAGCGGAGCCTCAAGAACCAACGGAAGCAGTCAACGGGACGGTTCAGCTGGTATATATATACACAAAGCCATCACCATAGATCTAATCTTCATCCAATGGTCCAGAGCAGCACACTTGGATTATTCCTTGGGCTCGGGTTTTTGGGCCTGAATCTAATGTTGAGTTATTGGGCCATAGTAGATTGAAAAACATTTCCAGCAATTTGGGCCAAGCCTGTTTTCATCATAGCCCAACGTTGAATGTAAATGACTAAAATTGCATCACATCCAACAGAAACACTATCTAAAGAAAGACAGCATGAAAAAACATTAAAAAGAAGCATGCTTGCATGAAAATAGATTATGTACATCTCTTAGACAAACACGTCCCTTGTAACATAATCTATGCCATAGGATATAAGTATCTTTCTGTTGGAAATTGGTTTAAAACACGTCGTCCCTTGTAACATAATCTATGCCATAGGATATAAGTATCTTTCTGTTGGAAATTGGTTTAATACACGAGAAAGATTGGTTAAGAATCGAAAACCAAGCAATGCAAAGTGTGATTTCATGTCAACCTCAGCCATAACGTAACCCGTTTATTTGTTCTTTGCCGCTTCAAAATGGGGGCTCGGGACCCTTCAACATCTATAAATAGGACCCTAGGGACGTCCCAATCTTCACACCAATGATATGCAATCATTTAGCATTCATTTTCTCTCATTTCTCAACCAAATTCTTGTATTCTTGTTGCATAAATTCTGAGTTTTTTCACTTTGCATACCGGACTTCGTAAAAAGTTCTGGTTCGCCATTTCTTGTGTGTTGTTGTGCTACTCACACAAGAAAATAGTCGATGTATCTTGAGAGTTGATTATGTAAACACTGTTGCGGGACAAATTTGACTTAAGGACAACGTATTCAACACTTGCCTCGATTTTGATATTATTGCTACTATACTGCACATTTTTTAGGATTTATTAGGAGTCCATTTCATACCATTACTCGGCCGAAATTTCTACATAATTTTAAAGGTAATTTGAAGAATTTTCCGGCGTTGTTTGTCACTCCATACACGAAATTCCAACACTTTCTTTATATGAATTATTTGACAGAATGTTAAATTTAACTCCAAATTAAATCAGGAGCACTTACAAATCCTTGTAACCATTATCTCCACCAAACGTACCCTTACAAATTGATTTAAAATTCAACAACTCTGTCACTATTAATTTTTACAAGACAATTCGATAGAGTTCGTAACATACATGCACTTCCAACCCAAAAAATGTACATACCTTTTAACCACACATTCTCCCAAAAAAAAAAAAAAATAAATAAATAACTATTACAAAATTCATTTTTCACAAAATATGGGGCTAATATGAAGTTTTCCAATTCGTTTCACAAATTAAGACCGCGATTTCGAATAAAGTACAAACTAAAAATTTCTTCAGAAATTCACGGAGTCAACCTATCATAAGCTTAAAGCTTAAAATTCAAATAATTGATAAATATGAAATCAAAAAGAGAATAAAAATGCAGTTCTGCGATCTTAAATTTAAAAAAGTACCTAATAAATAATCGCTGGTAATCGCTGTCGCAATGTAAATTTTCACTGAACAAGGCAGCGATTTCGAAATGCACCCTCTCCCTTACTATTGTGTGCTCTCCCGCTACTGCAAGCGTTCGATTTAGGCGGGAAATTAACAAGGTTTTGGTTCGATTTATACTGTGCGCTCCCCGGGTTTCATTAGCTCGGTTTGCCAAGGAATAAGGCCCGGTCCGTACTGGGACGTGGGCCTTTCTTTAGTTCGGGTTGGAGGCCCAACTTCTGATGAGTGTGACAACTGGATCCTCGACCTATCGAATGTGCAACCCAGAGACCTATCATTTCAAAACAGTGCAACCATAGTCCTTAATAGAATGGATAACAGCTAACAGCTTCCCTCCTGTAGGGACCACTCTTGCCCAGTTTTGAAAGGTTAACCACTCAAATACTCTATTTGGTAAGTTGGGAACTCAAATTTCACACTTATTAAAGGTTGAGGACTCCAAGTAGAATTACCCTTTTTGACGATTGAACATAAAACATAAAATGTTAAAAAAAAATCTCGATGATTGAAAATTGAACTCTCCTTCATGATTCATGTATTTATGAAATATAAACATACTAAGCTTCTGTTTGAGCTCCATTTTTGTAAAAAAAATGAGTTTTATAATAATTTTTTTAAGAACGCATAATTAAGAAGTCGTTAAAAATTTTGAGTTTATGTGTGAAATTATTTTATTTGAAAAATGTGTAACTGAAAATGAATTTGCGAACAAAAGAGCTCTTAGGTAATGGTTGTTGAACTGGGGCTAAGGTCTATCAAAGCATGGTTAAGGCATGATTTACTTCCATGCTTAAAATTACATGTAAATTTTAGCTTCTGTTTGAGTCCAATATCTAAAAATCTATTTATAACCACACATTATCACTACCTTTTAACCACACATTTTTTTTAAAAAAAATCACTATTTTAAAACTCTTTCCTACGAAAAAAAAAAATAGCTGTCAAATAAGGGCATAAGAAGTTCTATGTCCACGCACATTATTTTGAGGCATGATTGAAAATTGTTACTTATCCTTGTCAAAGATGATCATCCTTCTATATAGCAGATGACGTGGGATGAAATGATAAAAACAATTAAATGTGTAAGCCCCTGTTTGACAATTATTATTTAAGAAAAACAAAGTTTTGAATTGTGATTTTTAAGAGAACGTGTGACTAAAAAGTAAGATTTTTTTTTTTAAATTTACGTATAGAATATTTTATCGTGTGAATGTGTGGTTGGAAATGAGTATATAGAAAAAAGAATTTTCAAATAATGATTATCAAACGGGGCTAAATATGATATTCATTTTATAATGTCACGTGGTGATGTAATGAAGATAAACAACATTACTCGATAAGCTTAGATGCTGATTGTTAAGCAAACTCCGGCCATGCTGTTAACGGGACTTTATCGTGCTGAACCGATCATGGGCTGCCCCACATATTTTAAATTACACCTTGTAATCTTAGATTTTGACATTACAAATGAGAAGTGAAGAATGCAACATTTGATTGCAATAAATTAACAATAATCAAATGTTTTACAGATGATTCAGACAGAATGCTAGTCATTTTGTTTTTCCAAGTAAAATTTGCAGTAGCATCTATATGTTAGGTAATTGACTCAAAAGTTAAAGTTGGAGGACTTCTACTGTAAATAATAAAAGGTAATTATTTATCTTATAAATAGTGGATGAATTCCAAATTTTTAGGGTTTTGTGTGTGGCCTGTATGAGAGAAATTGACAAGCCGGCAGCCAAGTAACATTAGTGGCTGAAATATAGATTTACTCACAGAAAAAAGCAGCAAGAAGAAAAGAGGCGGCTGAAAGCAAAGTTATATATAAATACTAGGAAGACGCACGAGTAATGCATGTGCCATAGTATAATTAATTATATAATAACGTAAATATAAAAAAAAATCATTTGTCTTAAACATTAGTTACATTNCAATCCTGAAGTATTGTAATATTTTTATGAATTACTAGTAAGACGAACGTGCATAATTAACTATATAATAGTGTAAATATATAAAAAAATTATTTATCTTAAGCATTAGTTACATTAAATTTAAAACACTTAAAATGATAATATGCAACAAAAATAATATTAAGAGATTTGATTCAAACTTATTTTTTAGACTTTGCATTTGAAATTCTCTCTGTTCTTTTTTAAAAAATAGACAAGACATAGATTATTAGGTGTTGATACCCTATTAAATAGATAATGATGTTCAACATAACCCTTTTTTTCTACCTATTGAGGTAAGACATTATGCCTCATTCATCTCGTGCTCATAGAATTTCTAATTAAATGTATTAGTCGCACAAATATTTAATTTCTTTATCAAGACCATATATGTAGTCAAACTAATTAATAATGATAATGCAGTGCAAAATTTTGGATAAATCAAGGGTCTCTATCAGTATTAAAACCACAACACATCGAGAACTTTCATCATAGAGACAAAAAGAATGACAAACTATCATCTAACTTCATAAATTCCGTCAAATATCTTTTCAGCATGTTCTAATG
>CAIGRN010194177.1:0-22015 GCA_903798345.1 Fraxinus anomala | reverse complement strand
TTTCCTATAATCTTCCGCTACATCAAGATCCATTAGAACATTCAGTTCCGCCGAGAACAATTGCCAACATTAGAGAAGCTCTTAGGGACTACTTAAATCTCATATCAGCTCCTCCTATGCAATCAACTATTATTTATCCGCTATATAACCGTTATGAGATTATTATATTCTACAAAATTCTCTTGGGATTTAGGTACATCGTAAACCATTTGTTTAAGTGCCATGGCTAAGAGGTCCCAAATGTAGCAGCATTCTTTGCTAGTTGGATCACCAGTTTTTCTCCCCAGAATTGTTAAAACCATGCGCCCACTACTCACTAATTCCTCTGAAAGACACTTTAGGAACATTGAGAAGTCTTTTTGAAATTGCTCGTAGTATGCTTGGATCACGCTTGAAGGACGTGTACTTGCCAAGTATATGTTTTCTTTGTTCATCTCCACCCCTTTAGGAACCTGATAAACATATAAATTGAATAAACAAAAAAGAGATATTACAAAAACGTCGAAGCCATAATTTAAACAAATAATTTTACTTCTTATGTAACAATTAAGCTTTCAGATATTATTGTTTGTTAATGGAGTATGAGAGCAAGTAGGGATTCTAATTATTTTATTGTCAAACTTTCCGTCACTCATTTATAAAACTTGTGCATGTGTCATGCTTTTGACGAAAGCTGAATATGATGTTGAAATAGATGGGATGAAAACACAGACACAGTTTGTGCATTCAATTTTGTGTCACTACTTATTTATATAAAAAAAAATGAGCATGTTTAATTTTTGATGAAAAAATATTTTTTATATGCAAGTGAGGGAACGTGTTAAAAATACAATAACCATGTAATTCTCAACAAATTAAGGGTCAAGAAGTTTAATTACTTGAGACAGCCACATAAGACTATAGGAAGAATGAACAAAATGTAGACTTCTAGTAGGACAAAGCATGTTATAGAATGAACCAAGTACCTCATGAAAAAGCATGGTCCAAATTCAGATCCCATTTCCTCTCTTAATTCTTCTTGGACATGTGGTAAGGACCGAAAAATGGAGTTAAAATCATTTCCAGGAAGATCGTTCAAGTATATTTGAAATTCTGGCAATGATTGATGACCATATTTTTTTCTTATTTTCGACCATTTTCATAACCTCGATTACCACGAACAAAGTTTTTGGCCCAGAAGAACAACCAAGATCTGCTATGCATATAGTTTTGAGGAATTTGTTTCCATATACTCCAGTAATCGCTTCTTTTGTTATTTCCTTAGTCATGGATATTATTTTTCGCTACCATAGTTAATCTTAAGTTAATATTGAATAACATTTTTTAAAAAAATTAAACAAATAATACATACATTAATTGAGCATGCTCTCACACCTAATTTTGTGCGAAATTGTTGGTAAGAATTATCCCAGCCTATTAATCAAATGTAGGGGAGCTTATGACAAAGAAAAACGTTACATAATATGTTCTAAGTTGTTATTGTCAAGCAAATAAGAAAAAACTTAAACCTTGTTTGGCCCCAATTTTTAACTTTTTTTTCAAACTCGTCTTTAACTACACATTTTACGGGATTCACAATTTTTACAATAAATTTTCAACAATAAATTTCATTAACTTTTATCAAAATCTACTCAAAATCTGATTTTTAGTCAAACTAAATAGATTTTTAATATTAATAAAATTAAATATATAAGTAGGGACTGAAATCTAAATTTTAATATAACCAATTTTCATGGAACCTATAACTTTTCAAGTACAAAATTTTTATCAACTTTTATCAAAATTTACTTCAAATTTGATTTTAATCCTCACCAAATGAGAAAATAGGTTCTCTCAAGTTATCAAAATAACTAGATGCAAGAGTGAAGAACCTTCAGTTTACTTGTATTATCGAGTTGCTTGCATAACTGTTATCTCCAAATCCTCCATTCATGTGGAGCACATTACTAAAGGGGTGCTTGATGCACATTGAGGGAAAAATGTATTTTAAATAGTGATGTGATGGAAAATATGTGTTTAAAAAATTAATTTTTTTTAATGTGATGAAAAATATTATTTTATTGAAGAATGCATGATTGAAAATGAGTTTTAAAAGAATAAATTTTGAAAGAACGTGGATTAAACAGGGGCTTACATCCATATTTTCTCACTGTACATAACTAAAACACACTACTTTGTTAAGGTTGGTTGTTCAACTATAGGAGGCTATTTATAGACCATCCAAATCTTCTTCACTGTCCATTTAACAAATATATACATCATAATATATTATTATTCTATCACTAAAAGTTAAACCCAAATTTGTTGACAATATATAAAACGCGTTAACATTTATTGAAGTGGGGAAACGTTGGTCTAGCATGTACATGCATACGAAGTTTTTAATAATTGCATTGTCCTGCGTCTGCTCGAAAAATTACGAACTTATATGAAAACAAAAATTTCTAAAAATAAAAATTGGTACAAAAACTTGTCAACCCAGTTGAACCATTGGATCTGAAAATTTAAGCCCATGTAGGGATTAAAATCTTAGTCAACAATTATTTCAACCATATATTTTATAAGATCCACAACTTTTTAACCACACATTTCATCAATTTTTATCAAAATCTACTAAAATTTTGATTTGAATTCCCACCAAACAAAGGTAAAATTGTTAAATAGTGATATATTTATATTATTCAAATATTATCTTCAACACATCCCTTCACTTGTAAACGAGATCAAATTTTCAATTAAAATACAACATGCGCACAATTTCATTTAATAAGTGATAGTTAAACAATTGAGAGGGCCACCTATACTACTTAAATATTATTTTAGCAAACTTGTCCTTTAAAGCATGTTATGCTTAGCTTAATTTTGACTCTTAGTGTGAATCCTAAAAAGTATATAGATAAAAGTATGTTTAATCGGTTAGAAAAATTCACCTCATCCATACATGCAGTAAATTTTTTTGTTGTTGAAAAAATGAATTAATTACATAGACACTATTGTTTTTAAAAATCACGTCTACCACTTTTACTTCAGAGTAATGCTATTTATAGTACAATTATCGGTAGTCACCATACGTGACATAAATATATCGCTTTGCCATTTGATGCATTAGCAAAGCAACACATGTATGGCCACGTAGGACGATTATCGGTAGTTTTCACTGTGAATAACATTATTCTTTACTTTTCTTATTCTATATATATTTTATTAGATAAAAATAACAAATACTCTCCCGTTTCATAAAAATATACTTGTTTTCCTTTTTTTCTTGTCTCATCCCAAATTATATGTTACTTTTCTTGTTGAGAGTATAGTTAATTTCTTAATTTTCTAATTTATCTCTATTTAATATGTCGTTATCAACAAATATGAACTACTCATATTTAAACTATTATTTAATGTATGGGTATTTTAGAAAAAAATTAAGTAAAATTTATTTATTTTTAACTATATTAATTACATTTTGTTAATTTGCATTAAAAAAAAAGCCTATCTTTATTGGACAAAAGAATTGATTGTTTACCTCAGTTGCTTGACTCTGCAACAAGATATGCATATTATGGTTGCACATCTCTAAAAACATTTTGCCATTATTTGGGTTCCATTAAAATATAATTTTGAGAAATATATATTTTGGAATAGTGATTATTCAGAGAATGATTGTTTAAAAAATAAGGAAAAATTTTCGATTTATGTATAATATTATTTTATGGGAGAATGTGTGTTTAAAATAAGCTTTGAAAAAATGAGTTTTTTTGAGAAAATAACTTTCGAAATTAAATTTAACTATAAATTTCTTGAAAAAAAAATTAAATGAACTAAAAGTAAAATAAACTAAATATAATAAGGAATGATAGGTATATATATATCACTTCGTTTAGATCCAAATACGTGGAATTATCCAACAAAAACCGACACATCGCTTATTTATTGTTTCTAGATTTTTGAGTTCAAATACAATTTAATTCTTAAATTAAACAATCACAAACGTACAGATCAAAAACATAAAAAGTAAATAACACTAGAAATTGAGATGGAAGAAAATCTTTTAAAGAACTTTTCACAAGGATAAGAAAACCTCCAGGTAAATCTTGCCAAAAAGACCCACTAGAAAAAGCTAACTTAGCTAGCTCTAAAACCAAACTTGTAAATTATCGAAAAACTCTTCGATTGTGAGATTGCACTTCCCAACGACTCTGAACTATTTTTCCCTTTGCGTGGATCTCCAAGAAAGTATTTATTCCGGTGCTGGAACTCCAACCGTCGCTTCTTCAAATTTAGAACTCTGAAGTCTTATAGGTGAAAGTAAGTATTTTTTGTGTTTGATCTTAAATCTTTGGTTGAAGCAAGAGATTATGAAATATGTAATTGATCTCTGGAAGATATTATCTTGACTAAAATTAAAGCTTAACCAACAATATAATATGTTTGGGATGAATTAGGAATAATTGATCAAGCGGTTGAATCAAGAGATCTTTTGTATGTGTTTTGGATCTTCAATAATGATTCAACACACATTGGGATGGACCTATGCTTAGATATTTATAATATGTAGTATTTGAGGTTGAATAGGATAAGAAAATAGCTTTAGAATTGCGAACTAGGATTTGTCGGATGTTACTGTCGCTCGAGGGCTGACCTCACGCGAGCGCTAACTCTATCGCTCGAGGGTAAGGTTGTGCTTAGCGAGCGTTAATACCCTTGCTTTAAGCGTTTGAGCATGCCTTGTGCATTCTGCTAGTGGGTTTTCATCGATTTTTTCCTTGATCCATATCTTTGATTACTTCATAATCTATACCACAAATCCTTAACTATTTAATTTTAATTACAACTTAATAACTCTTGATTTTGAACACGAGAATAGACAATTACAATAGGACCTAACAAACTCCTCATTTGGCATTCCATATTAACCCAAAGTCAATTCTAAAACTTCAACTCAACATCTTCTCATATATGTTTCGTGAAACACATGAAAATAAAAATGCCATGTGAAAAATAAAAAGAAAACTAACAATTAAAATATGTAATTAAGTCATATAAAGCAATGCAAATAAAACATGTGTAACACCAAAACATGTAATACTACATGCATCAATAATTTAGAAATGAAATATAGAATATCAATATCGAAATTAACAAAACACTAAATACATTAGCAATATTATTTCATCCAACAATCAAATATCTATGACTTCCCCTAAGTCAACTAACTCAACAAGCATCTCCTCCTAACTCCTATACTAAATTCTCTTGAAATATATACTTTACTCTTCCCCTGTTAATCACGGATAACAAAGGGACACGAGTAATAGAATCATGACAAACTATACAAATTTATGTAAAATATGTGATGGGAGAATAAAAATTTCCTTTCTTTTTGAGATAACTATTTTTCATGAATTTTTAAATATAACATAAACTATTTAAAGTTTAAATCACATGAGCAGTTATTTGCTTACTTATACATATATTATTTATAAATAGTGAACTTTTTCACACAACTTAATTTAAACCTATATGGAATAAATTGTATAAATTATACGTATGAAAAGTGTCACTAATCTATTGTAAGTAAAACTCAAATTCTTAAATCAATGAGAAATGGCATCCAAAGAAATCACTGATTAATGAATATATTCATCAAATTATCAAATTCAGTACTACTAGGAACTTTTAATCAAAAAGCTCATATTTAATTTTTTATTGTATAATTTTTCTTTCTCCCCTATCTGTGAGCATATATAATTTTTTTAAATCTTATGTGTAGACTTTTCTTCATTAAACTTATCAATTATGCCTGTAACGAGTTTTAGGCCGATAACTCCCATGTTAGATGATTATAGGGCACCAACCTTTAAGATACCCAGCAAATTTAATAACTCGAGTCATAAAGGCTGAAAAAAAAGGTATAAGATGTATTTCACAATTTTTTTATGAAATTCAAATAATTTTAAGCTCAATAATGTTTTTCTTTTAGGGGAATATACAAGTGTTTAGGTCAACAAGTTAAAGGTCAATTCATATTCAATGTTGACTCACCACATTGAAGATCGACATCCCAAATCTCATACATGCGGTTAAGACTCACTCACAAGAGTTAAGTGTAGTGCAGATGATACACAAATAACATATAGCAAGTACTCCACATAAGTTCTAAACAAAGTTAATGCAAACTTTATTCGCGGTTTATTAATTATACTAGTAATTGATCACAAAAATAACATGTCCAATAATATCACTTAAAAGTGTTATATCATGGAAAATCATTTCCCCTTTCCACCACCCCCCCCCTTTTTTTCATACATTTATTTTTCCTTTAAAATAAGGATAATGAAATAAAATGAATTTTTTTAAAAAAAAGAATGCATTCATGAATATATAGATCTCAAGAACAATGCAGATGCACACACCCAAATACCTACTCAACGAGGAACACAAATGCTCTTATCTTTAAGAGCAACACCAGCAATGACACAACTAACAACATCACTTTAACTTGTGAGTTCACTATTTTTACACAAATCTTCTTAGAAGAAGATGTAATCTTAGTCAATTTAGGCATCATTTCAGTTAAGCGACTCATTTGATTAGTCAAGGGTCTAACATGAGTAGTTAGATTTGTTTATTGTTCCTGATCAAGTGCTTACGACACCTAGGTATAATGTGACCTAACTCACCACAATTGTGACAAACGGAAATGAATCAAGGAGCAATTCTAGGTCTCAAGTCACGAACCTTCGGTTGAGGAAACCTATGTAGGGTAAAAAGATCCTTATCCAAGAGCTGTTACATTTTTAGAATTAACAAAGGCAGGTACACTTGTTTTTAGAAGATGAAGCAGTATGAGTATTTGTTTTATTAAAGACTAGGCCTCTCCTATTCCCAGTTGGCTTATTCAAATCTAATATGTTATCAAGATTTTTAGAACCACTAGAAAAAGATTAAATTTGGGCACTTGATTTTTCAAGATCACTAGTAAAAGTCTTAAACTTAATTTCTAATGATTCTTTCTCAACCCTCATCTCATTCAATCTACTAATCGAGTCCTCAAGTTTGACTTCTAAGCTCTTCTTTTCTAACTTTAGTTCATTCAATTTCTTAAAGACTAAGTAATTAACCTTCTTCAACCTAAGGCTCTTTACATACAGCTGGTCATAGGCCTCTTGCATATACCAATCATCCCTGATTCTTCATCTGAAGGATCAAATTGTTCTATGTCCTCACGTGTCTCACTTTCCTCAACACGTTCACTTTTAACCACATAAATGAACGTTATATAATTCCCTCCCTCATCAGGATTGTAGTTGTCACTTTGATTATTGGAGCTAGACTCGTCATCAGTAAGGTAGTGTTCATAGCCTTTCCTAGGTTTTCTTATAATTTGGGCACTCAGATTTAACATGACCAAAATCCTGGCACTCATGACACCTTACAGACCTTTTCCAAGTATCTCTAGCATCACTATTCTCTATATTATCTTTCCTAAATTTACCGGAGTCATCATTATATCTCTCAGAATATATTTTATTATTTCTATAGAATTTCTTAAATTTCGTAACAATATAGGCAATTCTTCTCATCCTAAAGGTGTAATCATCAGTCTTATCACTAGTCTCTTTCTTAACAGGTTTTAGGACTAAATGCTTGTTTTCTTAGACTGGGTAGACTAAGTTCATATGTTTGAAGAGATTCTATAAGTTCTTCAATCTTAATTGCATCTGGGTACTTGCTTTTTTCAATAGTAGTAACTTTAGGTTTAAATTTCACAGGTATGGATCTCATTTCTTTTCTCACAATCTTAGCCTCGGGGATTCACTTACTAGGTTGAAATTAGAGTTGACTATATCATATAATTTAGCATAGAAATCATCAAAAGATTCATCATCAATCATTCTAATTTTTTTAAACCTAGCCGTCAATGTCCACAATTTAGAATTTTTAACGATTTTAGTTTCCTTATATGTAGTTTCTAATATATCCAACACATCTTTCACAATCTCACACATGGGCACTCGTTTAAACTTCTCAGGCGAAATAGCCATAAAAAAGGCATGTATCTCTCTACTATTTTAGTTACACTCATCTAAATCATTCTTAGACCAAG
Source organism: Fraxinus anomala (assembly GCA_903798345.1). Taxonomy (NCBI): domain Eukaryota; kingdom Viridiplantae; phylum Streptophyta; class Magnoliopsida; order Lamiales; family Oleaceae; genus Fraxinus; species Fraxinus anomala. The sequence goes on along the minus strand of CAIGRN010194177.1, from coordinate 13,911 downwards.
TGCAAACCTTTGTAGGGTAACTACTCCTGAAATAGATGTAACTAGGGCAATCCAACCTTTCTGTACATTAACCCCATCGCTTATCCATAGACTTAAGAAAGGCTCTCAGTCTAACCTTCTAGTATGTATAATTACTATTGTTAAAGAACGGAGAAACAAAAAATGATTAGCTTATCTAGACAAATATGGTCAATGATCATAATTAAGCACTGATATATATATATATATATATCACTTCGTTTAGGCCCAAATATGCGGAATTAACCAATAAAAAAAGTAACACGTCACTTATTTATTGTTTCTAGATGATTAGGTTTAAATACAATTTAAATCTTAAGTTAAACAATTGTAAACGTATAGATCGAAAGTATACAAAGTAAATAACACCAGAAATTGATGACAGAGAAACCCTAAAATAACTATTTACAAGGATCAGAAACCTCCAAGAAAACCTCACTGGAAAAATCCACTAGAAAAGCTAAATTATAATTGATCCAGACACTGCTAAACTTTAGCTGACACCGACCACCACTATAAATAACAGAAGAACTCTTCGATTATCCAACTTGCACTTCCGAGCAACTCTGGACTACTTTTTCCTCCGTGTTGACCACCAAGAATGAACTTGTTCCAGAGCGCTAGAACTCCAAGTGCATATTTTCTAATTTCAGAACTCTGAAGGCTTATATGTGATGGTAGGATTTTGGTATTTAATCTTTAGATATTCTATGTTTTGATCTTTTATTGAAGCAAGATATTAATGGAATATGTAATTGATCTTTGAAAGATATTATCTTGACTAAAATTAAGGCTCAACCAAAAGTATAATATGTTTAGGATGAATTATGAAGAATTGATCAAGCGATTGAAGCAAGAGATCTTTGGTATGTGTTTTGGATCTTAAATAATGTGATTTCTAATCTGAAAATAATAATTCAACATATTTTGGGACGGATCTATGCTTGGATATTTGTAATAGGTAGTGTTTAAGATTGAATATGATTTGAAAACAACTTTAAAATCGTTAACTAGGGTTTTCCGAATGTTATTGCCGCTCGAAGCATTGACCTCGTTCCTAGCGAGCAGTGATTCCGCCATCCGAGTGGTAAGGTCGCGCTTAGCGAGCGCCATTACCCTTGCTTTGAGTGAGGCACGCTCAACGAGCAATTTTGTGTCTATTTTTTCTCATTGGTCCATATTTAACATTTTTGACTCTTTCATGATCTATACTACCAATTCTTGACTATTTTGACTTTAATTACAACTCAATATCTCATGATTTTGAACCGAGAATAGCCAATTACAATTAGGACCTAACAAAGAACATATGAATTTCAAAATCAAAATCTAACTACTCTTATGCCATGAAAAACACATATCCAACTAAGGTATACAACATATAATGAACTATCACACGACCTTCTCAAATAAAATATTCTTGTGTTCCCAATGCACGGTACTCTAGAGTTCGAGAATACTATTATGAAATGAGAGTGGAGTTAGATGAACTAATATATAAAAGAAATTGAAAAATTTATATTTTCAAATAAAATTTCTCTGTCGTATGATTTTATTTATTTTTGTGTTAGGAGACTCCTCCGTTCGATCCTCCACCGCTCGAAAGGTAACTGAGTGGATAGAGGAGATGATTGAGAATGATGCAATGTGAATAAATAAAAATGTCATTAATTACTTTTTTAATCTCTTTCAATTTAAATAAAAAATATATTTTTATTTATTCAATTAAAAGAATATATTTTCCCTTATTAGTCTAATGTATAAGGAAAATAAGTCTATGACTAAGCCTCGGTAGAGATTTTTTAGAATATTTTGTAAAAAGTGACTTTTTAAAATTATTATTATTATTATGAAAAATGATTAGTTAAAAAGTAATAAAAGTTATTGATCAACGTCCAAAATTATTTTTCTGGAAAAATTTGAGATTTAAATTTGGACAAACATAAATTTTTTTTTTTAAAAAAAAGGTAAAACACGGCTAAAATTTATTGGCTAATTAGCACAAATCGTGGTCTTTCTGCTTGCTAGTTTCAATTTTAACATTAACATCCCTATATAGACCTTTTTTCTTGCAGAGATAATACATTATATCATATTATGTTTATTTGACGGTTAATTAGTCAATTTTTGGATTAAATGAATATTATAACCTTAATTTTACTTAAAATTAAATAAAACAGGAAAAAAAAAAAGCAGCAAAAAGAAAAATTAAAGAATGAGAAAACTTTATCTTCCCCCAAGAACGACCCCAATAACCACCCATTCCTATGTGAATTAGATTGCACATTGATATAAGAATAATGTTATCTAGTACCAGTTTAAGTGGCTGCAATTTATATGTTCAATTAAATGAGTTGCGTGACTTTGTATTTAAATAGTTTAACACAATATTGATGAATGCCATTACTCTTGATATAAGGTATTAAGTGTGACCATTTGTGCCAATTAACAAGTACTTGTCATTTAGTTTTAATCCATGTTTTGTGTAGTTAAAAATCAGATTTTTAACGCATTTTAATAAAAGTTAATGAAATATATGGTTGATCAATTAAAAATAGTGGATCCTGTTATTAATTATTGATTTTAATTTTAATTTTTATCAATTTTTTAGTTACACTAGACGCTATTTAAGTATTTAACATACTGAACACAAAAATCCGTAAAGTTTCATAATTTGCCTTAAAAAATCATATTCCCTCTTCGGCCCCCACCTTCCAACTAACCCCCCTCTTTGACTCTCAAAACAATTTATTTCTTATGCTCATTTTAACCATACATTTATACAATAAAATATTTTGTAAGAACTCAAAAATTTTCCCTCACTTAACCATATATTTTCCAAAAATTCACTATTCAAAATATTATTTTTACACAATAATCGTCATCAAACAAGAGCTAAGTTCTGACGATTTCTTTAGGAGAAATTCATTTAAAATAATGTTATTTAGTACTAGTGGTATTGAATGACATTCTAAGTGTTAGAATATCATAGTCCTATTAAATGAATCATACTTTTATCTTTTTAATTGAACTTATAATTTAATGTCACTAATTTTATTGCTTAAATTTGTGTTAAATACAGTAGCATTACCCATTCATTTATATTGGAAAATTATGGCATTGTACAGTGTCGTGCATAAAGTTTGTCTGGTCACTACTCACTAAAGTGAAGCCTACACGTTCTATGGACAAAATTTGCCCTAGAAAAAAAATTCAGGAAACATTTTCATGTGAGCGAGTACAATAATGGCTATTAGGTGGACACAAAAGGGACAAAAAAAACCCCCCAAATTGAACATAATTTTCAGATATGGATGAAGGTAGATATCATACTTTTTCTAAGTAATGATATAGCACGGCATTTCAATAAAAATATCTGCTATGATCCAATTTTGAGAAAGGGAGATATGAAACAACTTCAATTTATTGATTTTATGAACCAGGATAAAACTAACAAGATATATAAAAGTGATATGCAAGAGTTGTTTTAAGAGAAATCTATAGTAATGTAAATTGGAAAAGTCAAAATATCTCAAGACTTTTCGAAGGAATCCCATATGAAATGTAACCATCCAAAAATATCCGACTATTGAACGCAACGTAATATGAACTCATATAGCCTTCTAAAATAGAACATTTCTTGCGTTCACAATACATTTTATACTCTAGAGTTCAAGAATACTATCTCGAAACGAGAGTAGAATTAGGCGAACTAATATATAAAAGAAAATTGTATAAATAAATTTTCTTTAAAATTTTTTTTTTTCTTGTGATTTTTATTTTTTATTTTTTTTGTGCCGAGAAACCCCTCCCCTAGATCTGCCGCGGCTTGAAAAGGTGACGGAGGATGGAGAAATTTTTTGTCTTGTTGATTTTTTTTTTACTTAATCCAAGATTCTTCTTTTTCAGGACATATTCATTCAATTAAAAAGTTATATTAATATTTAAGTTAAAATCAACAATTAATTTTAATCAAATATTTAATAAGATTGACAAATTTTCAATCATCTATTTCATCAACTTTTATCAAATATTTCGGTGGGAGAGGCAACTTCGGGGCAGGATAGAGGCGGACCTGCCCTGCCCCATTTATCGCCATTTTTTTTTTCTTTTTTTTTTTTTTTTTTTTTTTTTTGCATTTTTTTTTTATTCTATCAAAGGTAATTAGGTACCTATCTTGTAGTAATCCAAGATTTTTTATGAATGACATCAGCAAATTAAATCCATGATTATTTATTGAATGACATCAGCACAAATACGTAATACGTAATACATAATTTATTTTTATTTGTTTTGTTAACACCTATCTTCTAGAATATGTGTTATTTATTTAAAAAACTATTGTTTTATGTACCTACTACTATTATTATTATTATTATTATTATTAAGCTCTTCTTTGATAGTCTTTAAATTAAAACTTTTTTATACATACTAATTTTTCATCACATTTAGACGATAAAATATTTTTCATGTAAATTAAAATATTTTTTTCCAAATTTAATCAAATATTCTTAAAAAATTCACTATTTTAAACGTTAATGACCATAAACATGGGCTAAAATAATAACCATTCTAGTTGCGTGTACGTCAAATTAGCTTCCACACATATGGGTCCCTATTTTAATTGCAACCATCCCAAAATCTGCAAATGGACACATTGATGGATTTGACACAATAAAAGTAACAAAATGAATTTTGTTATGTTACATTGGTCCCACTACTGAAATTGACCAGCACCAATAATTCAAATAGTAAATCAAAACAAGAAATAATACAAGATTTTTCTACCAAAGTTTCGTAGGTTGATTAATCATTTCTAACACTTAGTACCTCATTTAACATACATTAAGAATTACACTCGAATTCACTATACATTAAGAATTACACTCGAATCCACTAGCGCAACCTCAAATCACAAGGCATAAGTCAAGATTACAACAAGTTGCACTCTGATAATACAAAGTGTACAAGAAATCTTTCCAAAAATTACAGAAGTACCAATCACTGAGAGGGGTTACCATTCAATCCAGCACATAAAACATCCCTCTTTACAATTTGCACTAAGAAAAGTACATATGAAAAAGAGGATGAAGACGAAGAACAATAGAAAGGTTAAAGAAGTCTCTTGAAAAGCTACTAAGGCTTTTTTGTCTTGCCCCAATGAGAGAAAACCAATTATTTAAATGAAACAGAATCAAGACTTGGATTATACGGTCCAGAGACCACCACCTGTCAGAATTGAGTTCAATCTCAACATTATTAAGCCTCGTTTTATGGTCATTATTTTGAAAAAAATAATGTTTTGAATAGTAATTTTTTTAGATTGGTTAGAAATTCGGAAAAAAAATTAGGCTTATTTGCAAAATATTTTATTATGTGAAGGTTTGGTTGAAAATGAGCATGGAATTAAAAAAGTTATATTTTAAAGGGAAGCAAACATGAGCTAAATCAGGTATGCGTTAGAAAATCAGTGATAGATCTGATACCACTTGTTAGAAATTAGAAACGAGGTATAGGCAATATGAAAATAATAATCAAAAGAACATAAAATTTTTGTGAAAAACCAACTGCCAAAAAACAAGAGCAGATGTGGAGAATTTACTATAATCAAAAGTAAGGATTACAGTGAATCTCTCTGGACAAAACAAATAAGTTGGAAAATTGTCAATCTCTAATATGTGTTATACACAACATATTTATAATCAAGTAATTCTTAACACACTAGCAGAAAAAAATACAATGAATAGTCTAACATAAGGTAGAATCCTATGATAATAGGTTTATCAAATAATTGACTCCATCTTGGATTCCTTCAACACTTCTAAGGTCATACTATTGACTCCTAATAGACCTCCAATGGAATTTCCAATAAAATTTTGGTCCCATCCAAACTCTAACAAATCTCCACCTCACACGAATTCCAATGCAAAGAATAAAACTTCACTCTTCAACAAAGTTTTTTCATAAAAAATTTTCCAACAAAACTCTCAACATCTTCCACAAGCCCAACTAGAACAAACTCAATAACTGAATGTCAATTGAATCCAAACATTGCTTCGCTGGATTACCTTGGGTACTAAATTTACTCGAATTATTATTACGGGTAACAAGATCATTAAGATCATAACTAACTTCATCTGAGTTATCAAATTGCTCAAATTATCACTACGAGCAATAAGATCATCAAGATCATAACTAACTCCATCTAAATTTCCAAATTTGCTTGACTTATCACCACGAGCAACAATATAACAACTAACTCCTTACGTTGCTTCTTCTCCAACACCAAATAAAAATCTGTCATAACAAAAATTTAGTATTGCAATCCAAAAGCGAAATATCAAACTTCATACTGTCATGTCGAAAATCATCCTCAATTTGAGTTGATCAAACCTTACTCTAATATGAAATCGAACTGGTTCTCCTATGAACTGTCGAAATTAGTTCTGATAGTAGTTGTTAGAAAATCAGTGATAGTCTTGATACCATTTGTTAGAAATTAGAGATGAGATAATTGGTAAGATGAAATTAACAATCACAAGAGCACAAAATTTACGTAAAAATTGAACTTGAAAAAATCACGACGAAGGCAGAAAATTCGCTATAATAAAAAGTAAGGACTACAAGGGATTTCTCTGAACCAAACTAATAAGTTGGACAATTGATCCATCTCGATATGTGTTGTATACCATATATTTATAATCAAAGAGTCCCTAACACATTTGGAGAATATAATTCTAACGTAAGGTGAAATCCTAAGATAATAGGTTTATCAAATAACGGAGTAGACAATTTAGTCTAAATTTTAATTCAAACTCACACCATTTATTTTCCTTCTAATATATCGTTCTCAAATTCCCACTGAATATCTAGGTTAGTTTATCTATTTTTTCTTATTTTTTGATAATTGTTTGCTATTCAAACTGATAGTTGTGTGTTTTGATCTCATTTGTGATGGGCTCTCTTAAAACGTTAGCTAAACATTTTTTTTGTCTCAATTTCCTAGTCACGTCACTCAATTTATTATTTATATGTTAACTTAGTTGTTAGATTTTACTATTAGTTGTTAGAATGATTTGGTTGATTATTTAAAAGGTCGTTGTAAAGATTTTATCAATTAGTCTTTCGACACATTACTTTGGTAGAAATTTGAATGCAAATAAGTACAAGACCATCTCTCAAATTTTCAAAGACGTGTTAGCTATTCAGATATTCACTTTGCTTCTAATTCTACATTCTCTAATAGTAGTCCAATTCTTGATTCCTTTCGGTGTTCGTTAAATGCAAAGAGTTGAGATAGTGATTTGTACTAAAAATTGGTTTGCATAGTAACAAGAAATCTATAATGATTCATCAATATTTGGGCGAGGTAGAAGTATTATATGATTCACGAAAAGCTATAAAATGTATATCATATTTAATCTTTGTATTCATGTTCTTTTATTAGTTGATTTATATCAATTTAATTATAATTAATGAATACATTTGTTATATTTTTATCTTTACGTAGAAAATGAATCATGTGTTTATGTTGTGCTAATTAGTATCGGTTAAGAGATTAAAACTAAAATGTTTCTATCATCTTGTTGCATTGGAATTATTAGAAATGTAGAACTTTGATTTATAATATTTGTAATGATACCTTATATATTCATTATTTAAATTGTTCGATAAAAAGTGGTTTGTTTTGTTTGGTTTGGTTTGGTTTATAAATAGAAGTAGTTTGGTTTTGTTTGTAAAATTTAGAACTGATTTGAGCGGTATGATTTGAAAATTTATCAAAAACTACCCAAATTGAATTTATCAAAAGCCCGAGCCCCAACGGGAGGCCATCCAATTAAACTGGGAGGCAGCCTATAGAGCCCTAACGAAAGCTATAGAAACTGCTTCAAGTGGCGGCCACCCACATGCCAGAGATAAACTCTCTAGTCCATTTCTTACTAATTCTACAAGTTTAGGGCCACTTTGGTAGCGTGAATTATTTTGAGGGTTGACAAATTAGACATTTTTTTAGAGAAGAACACAAGGAAAATTCTTGGGATGCAAGCATAATTTTCAAGATTCTTACCTTTCTTCCATGGTAGATTATCTCGAAAACATTAGTAATGAATATGGTTCAATTACTCAAGACCAACATTTCTATGTATCAAGACAAGTAAATTACCTTTTATTATTTAGGATAAGTAATTGGGATCAAACCCCTAATGTATGGTCACAACTTAGGTTCCACATGTTAGCCAAAAACACTCCACCAAACTATTATCTAAATAGCTTCCAACATCATATCAATCACCACCAAACTATTTTTTAAATAGGTTAAGTAGTTGTACTACATACTACGATCTAAGTTTATAAAGATCTAATTTATAGTCTCAAATAACCAATCCAAAGTTTCAAATCGATCATGACTATTAGATTCAATATAATACAATCTAACATGAATAAGTAATAAATTAGTAAATAAGATTGCATCACCTATTCACAATTTATGCATCATTAAGAATTTCAAATAATCATAATATTTAGACGATAAGACTACCTACCTCAGAGAAATATACATAAATATAAGAATTATTTTTTTTTTCAATAATTTATTTTTTAAATATATAACACAAACAATATTATTCATCGCATATTATTGCTAGCCTCTTACTTCTTTTCAATCCTTGTCAATAAAACAAAGAAAAACAAGCTGAAAAGTGAAAAATAAAAAGAAAGAATGAAATAATTTAAATAATGTTAACTAAAATAGTCCTAGGGAACAACTACAAAATATTGTTAATTTTATACCCCGCAAGTGTATAGATCTTAATAAGTAATAATGTGGAACTAAGAAACCGAATTATCGTTTACATGAGAATTATTATTTAATCATTGATTCAACTATTCCTAACTTCAATTTGATTGATGATAATTAATAGTAATTCATTTATTTTTCTTTTTATATTTTTATTTTGACTCTACTAAAATAATTAACAAGTAAGTGGATTTTTTATATGACGGTATAAGTGTTAGAAATCATGATTTCACTATAGCCATCCATTTAATCTCAATCATCGATTTTTTAATAATTAGTTACGGTACCCAATCGAATTCTTTTAAATTAATTGATTTACCTCTTTCGAGTTCAAACCAATCCCACCCAATTAAATCAACCCACCATAACTCTATGTGAATTCGGATACGTCTTAATCAAGAGTATTCAATCACATAATGGTATGAACAAATAATTCCCTTCTCAATATAATTATTGCTTGCAAATTAATGAATTAGTGATCAAGTAATCAAAGCATTTAGAATGAAAGTAAAAATAATTCACAGGCATCAATTGAAAATTAAAATTTTATATTTAAAGTTAAGGTTCAAAATATGTTACAGACATTCATCTTGACTAATAACTAATTACACATCATGGGAGAAAATAAAAGAAATAACAAAAGTATATTGCTATATTTTAAGGAAAAGTGAGAAAAAAATACTGATCTTGACCAAGAATCCGCCTTTTTCTTGTTAAAAGCCTTACTTCTTGATTGATTTCTCGATTTATCTCTCCTTTTGTTTCTCTTATCTTGCAATTGATATGAACTTTGTGTCCCAAGAGGCCCCTTGGACTTGTATAAATTGTGTACATTGAATCTCTGCAAGCCATCTCTAATTGTAGGATGAAAGTCTGTTTTTATAGATCCAAGAATGAGGTAAAAATCGTGGTCTAATTACATTCCAAGAAGAATTCTGTTTAAAATAGGAAAACGTGATATTTAAGTTCTTGAATTAATCCCGATATTCAGTTAGTTCCCGAAAATTTCTATTATTAAGTCCATTTCCTTCCTTAATTGCAACATAAGTCCTTCAACTTGAAATCCTTATAATTTGCTCCTCGTCATTCTAATATCGTAAAATATTGATCCAATGAAAGTTTCAGAAGTTTGTAATTTAGTCTCCAATTTTTCCAATTGTTGAATCTAAAATCTCAAGACTTATGAGTTTCCTTTGATTGCTCAATTACTACTTCCAATTGATTGATTGATTGCAACCGATATAGTCGTCACTTGCTTCCAATAAGCTCCAATTAATACCCATGTTTTTACACCAATTGTATCCATGTTGGAAATTTTCCAACAATTAACATAATTTACACAAATTAAGTAGATAACTGCTCAATTCACATATAATTGACTAAGAATAGAAACATAGATAGATACATAAAATGCACTTATGAAAGCATATAATAATGTATCTATACAAATGAATGTAGAAGAAATATGGACTTACATAGAAACCTATTTAGGAAAAACGGCCTAGACATACGTTACTATCAGATGCAATTAGATTAAAAATGTCTGAAGGAGATAATCCTAGAAGTTTTATTTATTTTATCAGAGAAATAATCATAATATCTGATCCAGTAGTTAAATCTTACAAACAAAATAAAGCTTTAGAAATATTAGAAAAACTAAGTAGAAGCAACATGAAGTATATACGACTATTTTTATTGGGCTTTGAAAGATTAGTTAGTGCATCAAGGTTACCATCAGATGTACTTATATTTGTTAGATCATATAAAAAGATAAATATTTAAATATAAAATACAATATTGGAACAGGAAAAAATATAATATTAGATCAAGTATGGCAAATAGTAAAATATGAAAGATCAAATTATAATAGATACGTTAAAAATTCAAAACGTAGAAAAGACTATAAATGTTATATTTGCGGAGATTATAGACATTTTGCTAATAAATGCTCTAATCAAAAGAAAAATAGAAATTGTGTACAAATCTATGATAATTGGAAAAACACAATGTAATATTATAGAATTACATGATAATGAAATTTTTAGTTCAATATATTGTACTTAAATAGATGAAGAATTAGATAATTTAGAAATAAATAGTTCCGAAGACGGTAGTAATAATATTTTAGAAGAATTAGAGTTTTCAATTCTTGATATAAAAATGATGAATACAAAACAAGAATGTATACATAAATGGATTAGAGGACAATGGTCAATAATGGATAGATGTAGTTATGTAAAATATATTCAAGACATAAAAATAGAAATCAATGTAAAAATTGTTTATAAAATACAATGTAATAATTGCTTAGGAATTAAAGAAGCAAGTTTGTAATAAGATAAAGACTATAGAGAATTATAGAAAGAATAGAAGATAGAATTATTAATGAAAATAATAAAATAGATAAAATAAATGAAACATTAGGAGAAATACAATATAAAATTGAAAATTTAGAAATAAAAGAAAAAATTATATGCAAAGGAAAAACATTAGGAGAAATTACACAGGAAATAATTATATGGAAACAAAAATTCAAAAAGAAGTAATATATCAAATATTTAGCTGGTCTATTCCATCTCAACGTCCGCTCGCCCGCCGCAAAGTCTATGCAAAGGATTGCGCATGAAAAATATTGAAACCGTACTTTCCAATAGTATCGCGGTTGTCACTTTTGTATTTGTTTCTACTAATGGTTGGTCAAGTAATAAAATTTTTGCATTTTCCGGTGCATCATTATGGATTGATTTAGTCTTACCTTCTCTTTAGAATTCAAAGTGGACTTTCTTCCACGAATCTTTGTAATCACTTGTTCTAAAACTACGTATTGATCATTTTGAATTAAAAGAAAACTTTTGGATGGAATATTTACATTATCTAGAATATCTTCCCACTCTTTACTCTCAAAAAACCGAATAAGATTTGTGAAGTAATGTATAATAATAGCAACTTACAATTTACTTTTAAAGGGTGATGAATACAAAGCTATAATTAATGAACCATATGAGCCACGAATAATATTCTAAGCCCTCGTTCGAGCCCTATTAAATTCTATTTCATTCCATTTATTTTGTCCCTCTCTTCATCTCAACCACACATTTATCAAATAAATTAATATTACACAAAAATCTAAAACTCTTCCACTACACATTCTTCCATCAATCACTATTCTATAAATTTTCAACCCCAAAAAATGGGGGCCAAATAGGGGCTAAATCACAATCTTACATTAGAAGATTATAATATATTTGCTAATATAGAAATATCATAGGACCTCTCACGCATTAATTAAGAGCATAGAAACAAACTTGAAGATAGATGCATTAAAGCCACGCATTTTAGTATCTTAGTAATCAAATAATCAAACTTTCCATCCATTCATTCTTTCTTTGTCATAGAAATGGTGGCATTTGACAAATTTCGTCTCCTTCTTTGGCCCCGCAATCACTAAGAGTTTCCCCATACTTATGAGATATTTTATCCATTATGGATTCACCAAAGCGATCAATCAACAAAGGCTCTGCCATTGATCTCATGCATTTCGCTACATTGTATCATCATCATCGCAACAAAGGTTCGCCATTGCTGTGTACTCGGCTTCCGCTGAAGATCTGGGCACTACATGTTGTTTATTTGATTTCCACGATATCAAGGACTCTCCAAGGAACACACAATAACCGGTTACTGATCTTCTAGTATCCATACATGCTCCCCAATCTGAATCACAGTAGCCTTCTAGTTGCATTCTTAATTTTCCAGGATATAAGAGTCCGTGACTAGGTGCCCGTTTTATGTATCTCAATACCTTATGAGCATCATATTATACAATGCTACGATCATAGTAGACAAATCAAGTCCTAGCCAAAACAATACTACCATTCCAAAAGCACGTCCATTCATGTCAAGACCCAAGATATTAACATTAGGTGATCATTCTCAGATCAGAAAACTTCAATCTGCCTATCAATCACTGACCATCAATCAACAACTAGAGAAGGTACAAGCAGCTACAAGCTACACGACATATGCAAGGAAACTGCATGTATACCGATCTCAACTAACAAATATTACTCTATATACACTGTCCAAAAAGTTCGAAAGACTGTAAAATTTCTAGTATCAATTTCCACGAGATTATGCAATGTCCAAGTTGGATGAACCAGATGTAGAAGGACCGGCTTCACCTGTCATGTTCTTTAATTTCTGAGAAGGTAACTCGCAATAAGACACAGATTCTGGCACATCACCAATGTCCAAAGATTCAGGAAGCTTTTCAGAAAGATCCACAGGGGATAGCTCTAAAAGGAAACACGATGATTTATATCTGGCTCTAGAAAATAGGGTCTAATTGAGTTGATATCATTAAAACATAAATATGACTATCTAACGCAAGCCCTTAAAGAGCATAAACAGAATGCCAGAAAATAAGTTATTGATCAAACTGATAGAAGAAAAGTGTATTCCAAGAATAGTTATAAACTCATCTGATATGTTTACAAATAAATAATTTTTCATCATAAAGCAATTAGGGAATATTCCTATAAAAATAAAGAAGCAAATATATTCAAGATTTGGTAATTAATCATTCTATAGTAAGTAAACATCAGAGAGTATATGCATTTTATCTGGTGCACAACAATAATAAATTGAAACACGTAAAATCTACAAAAAATCAAGTAAACAATAGTTAGAAAGAGAAATAAAGCCTTTGAGAAGAACCCTTGGGGAAATACTTCAACCTAGACTCACGTAAATTCAGCACACTCGGAATTTGTCATTTAAAACAAAATCTAACACTAGGAAGTATTAAGCTCTCACGCCTCAAAGCCCAGACTCGTTGATAATAAATGTTTTTGAGTAAATTAGGCCAAATGCTCTAAAAGTGACCCAATTAGAATAGTAACCTAAATTAATTAAACATCACACAAATCTATATTATTTACGTCCTAAACTAAAATGAATCCCCAAAACCCCAAAATCTCCTAACTGAATACAGAGACGACAAATGCTGCTGTGGTCCAGCCGTGTGAGAGGAAAAACAGCATCCTTGGCTTTGTGCTTTCTTCCTTGGCTTTGTGCCTTCTGTGCTCGGTTTTTCT
>CAIGRN010194171.1:0-18240 GCA_903798345.1 Fraxinus anomala | reverse complement strand
CGATTCGATTTGTTTGTTGAGAATGATTTAATTTGAACTCAACTCCTTATCATTTATTTTATTTTTCCAGAATTGTTGTTGCTTGATGTTAATCTTCCTCTAGCAACAGTGATTGTTTTCTACAATATTTCTCTTGAATTTTTGATGCGGATGTCTATGGTATTCCCTTGCCTTAAAAACTGGCTGCCCCTAAAGTGTAATAGGTGAAATATCCAGAACCAAAATTTCCGACTAGACCCCAGGTGGATCTACCCCTGAGTGTAAACGGTGACTTACCCCACTAGACCTCAGGTGTTTCCTTCCCTGTTGACAAATACAAACATTCTTTGAAATGTAGAAAACCATGCGTTTTTAATAAGAAAGTTTTAATTTTTTAATAAGGAAAGGATGGTTAAGCAAAGCAAGTTTTATTTTTTTTAGTAAGGATGGTTAAGTATCGATTCGATTTGTTTGTTGAGAATGATTTAATTTGAACTCAACTCCTTATCATTTATTTTATTTTTCCAGAATTGTTGTTGCTTGATGTTAATCTTCCTCTAGCAACAGTGATTGTTTTCTACAATATTTCTCTTGAATTTTTGATGCGGATGTCTATGGTTTTCCCTTGCCTTAAAAACTGGCAGCCCCTCAAGTGTAATAGGTGAAATATCCAGAACCAAAATCTCCGACTAGATCCCAGGTGGATCTGCCCCTGAGTGTGAACGGTGACTTACCCCACTAGACCTCAGGTGTTTCCTTCCCTGTTGACAAATACAAACATTCTTTGAAATGTAGAAAACCATGCGTTTTTAATAAGAAAGTTTTAATTTTTAATAAGGAAAGGATGGTTAAGCAAAGCAAGTTTTAATTTTTTTAGTAAGGATGGTTAAGTAGTAATATTTTTGTCTATTTGATTTGTTTTGCCTTTAGTTTATTGGAGGGAGATACTACAATTTGTGGAATCGTAGTGAAGGGCAAGGTCATGACAGAAGTAATGCAGGCAATGGAAGTTAAAGAGGGGCCGAGGAAGAGAAAAGGAGGAAACAAGAAAGCTAATAAGGCAAAGAAAAAACAAAAAATGATGCCTCAAGGTGTTCAAAAGAAGGTGAATATTGACAAAAGAATGAAAAAATTGTTTCAGAAAAGAGCGAGGGAGTACAATTCAGATGATGATGATGTGGAGGAAGAGGAGGAGAAGCTTGAGATGTCTGTACCTTCGAATCTAGACAAGATTAAGAAAGATGAATTTGAAAAGGAATTTTCTGATGATGACGATGGAGCGGAGGATAATGGGGCTGAAGAAAATGACGTTTCAGAAGATGAAGATGGGAAAATTCAGCCGGGAATCATGAAGTTTACTGAGGGTATCAAAGCATTTAATGTCGCATTCAAGAAAATTGTAAAAAAGACTGCTTCCAGTGATGTATTGGTAAGATGCTGGGCTTTTGTATGTTTACCTTTGATGCGAAGCTCATAAAACTTCTTGTATGTCTGCAAAAGTTTCTAATAAGAAACTTCACTTAATTTTGATATGTTTGCAGGGCCCTGTATTATCTGCCCATAAGAAGCTTCTAGCAGAGAAGCTTGTCGAAGAAGAATTAGGGCGGAGGGACAAGGGGGAGGCAAAGAAGGAGAAGCACTTGGTACTGCTTTCTGACTTGTTATGTACTGCGGTGTTCTTGTTTTCTTTTTAGGCTTTGTAAATTATTTGGTTCATTTTGATGTAAAAGGTCAGAGAGAAGGGCCATGTGAAGCCTGCCAACTATTTGGACTCTCATGAGAAGTATCTATTAGGAATTGCAACGAAAGGAGGTACAACAATTTGTTTTGCTGTTTAAATTTGTGTTCTAGATGGAGATGCATATTGTGATTTCAAGATTGATCATTTTTTTTATAACATACATGTACCGTGCTGGATTTTCAGTGGTCAAGTTGTTTAATGCTGTAAGTTCTTATGTCTAGTTTGGATTACACGCTTATATCTTGTCTGACTCCTTTACCTTTTTCACGCCGTCATATTTTTCTACGTTTGAACTCATTATTGCTCATCTGTGCAGGTAAACAAGGCCCAGAATGCTCAGAAAGGATTAAATCCTTCAAGGTTAAAAGATGAAAAAGGTACCAATCGATACAATAGTCTCTTTTTGAAACTAAATCAGTATTTTTAAATCTTATGATTCTCCTCTCGGTTACGGATCCAGTTTAAGGATTGTTCGGGCAAAGCTATTAAGTAACTTTTGAGGAGAAATAGTATTGGGTCCCACTACATGAGTTAATTAATAGGTAGTAGTTGTGAATGTATTGTATAAATTAATGTTTGAATTTGACTTTATAGAAAAAGTAATTTATTATTAGCTTTTAATGTTTGGCAAAGAGGGCTTAGTGATATTTAGTTTCAGAATTTATTTTCTTGCCTTTTTGTTGGCATACAATTGATTAATCGTGTCATCAATTATTGTTTAACCTTTTGAGCATGCTCATTATAGTCTTCCAAGTTCCACCCTTTAAATTTAATATTCTGCGAGTATTGTTAATCAATCAACAGGAACATGTATGTCTGAATTTGGTGAAAGCTATTTATTGGCCTTTTTAGGACCAAGGCAAGTTTATATCTCGAGCATTGCCACTCTTTGGCATAGTTGTAAAGAGTGGCACAAAGTAACTGCTTTTTGAATATTTGGTTGGATTCATTTGTTAATTCAATCTAACTTGTGTTTGCATAGTTTATCAGTTCCAATTGTTTTGTTTATGTCCTTATTGTTGTGTTGTACTGTGGGTTTATAACACTCTTATTGGACGTAATTGATATCGGTGAGTCCATGCTGCAAGGTATTGATTGGATCTTGGTAGAGGTGATTTGTTGTCACTTGAATAAAAGTTAAACTAATGAGTCTATTGCTTTGTGCTTTCGACCCCAAGGTTACGTTTGTTCAGTAAGCTTGAGTACATTAATATCTTCTCAATAAAGTTAAAATCCTTTACTTTGTGACAGAAGTTTCAGGGGGCGCTAACGCGCTCCACCACACCCCTTTTCTATGTTCATGTAACATGATACACAATGCCATTACAAATGTTCTCACTTGAAAAAATATGTACCTTCGTTCAAGATTCAAAGTAGCAAGATGAGCACAGGGTTGTGCAGCTGTGGTCTTCAAATCTTTAACAAAATTCTAGAGAGAAGCTATTCTCTCCGAAATAGCATTTTGTTTGTATGTGTATGGAAGTTTTACAATATCAACATTATTAAGATTACAAAATCATTAAGGAGCTGAGACATGGTTCCTATGCAGGGTCTCTCGCAGTACATCTAGTCTGTTTATTTCTTCTAGAAGAGTTGCCCGTTCATCTTGGACCCAAAAAGCTAGAAGATTTTCACGGTCAAGAAAGCCTTAAAAATCCTAGTTTTTTCTATTTTTATGGAGACTATATCAGCATATCATATTAATCATCTACCATTGTAGGGGTTTGTGTTGCCTCTGTATGTTCCTGAAATAAATTATATATTGATGTTTGCTTCAACTTGTATGTACTATCATTTCATATCCTAACTGATTTATGAATACGATCATGTCTAATTGCATAGTTTAATCTTTATCAATGTCCTTGAAATAATGCCAGTTATAAAGAAGCGGAGGAAAGAAGCCTTCTTTTCAGAGTTAGGCAAGGCAGCTTCCCAATCTACTGGGACTGTTGCTAAGGTTATCTCTCGTCTTCTCTCATTACTCAATTTTCCATTCTATTGGTAGGAACCATGGAACTTTTGAAGTTGAATTTGCTTTACTAAAGGAATTACAATTTGAATTTGATCATCATGGACTAGTACCGAGCCCTAGAAAAGTGTATTTAAATTTAACGGCCGAAACATCAACAATGAAATAACCCCTCTTTAGTGAGATTATGTGAGCAAATGCACGAACCAAAATATGTTATTGCTATGGGAGCCTGTACAGTTACATGAGGGATGTTCAATATCAATTCTTATACCACCATTCAGGGAGTCGATTTTCACTTTCAAAATTTCTATGGTTCGTCACATACAGGTCGGCGCATCTAGTAGCGCAGTGGATGGCGAAGGACCTGCATGGGCCCCTTTGCGTGATAATTACATGTTAACAAATTCGAAGTTGAAAGATTGGGATAAAATGCAGGTAGGTTTTCCTACCAATATCTCAGCCATTTTCAGTTGTGTTAAAGCATGATGCATCCTTTCTGTTTCCTGTAGTATTTAGTGAATGTTTGGCTAAGCTTAAAAATTTCACTTACTAGTAAATAATTTTGTTTTCCTTGTATGAATGCTCTTCCTCTGCTTTTAGGACACAATGGCAGGAGATGACTTTAGGAGGCCAGCAGACTCTGGTTCGTCATCAGATGATGAATTGTCTTGAAAATTGGGATACTAACTGGTTTGGTTGGAGCTGGAAATGAAAGTTTTCGAGATAATTAAAAGCACCTATGATCTGTTTCCCCACGACCTGCTGGGGTGAAAAACTTAGCTATTTTCTGTAATGTTCAAACAGAAGAAAAAGTTGACCAGACAATCTTTTTATTTTTTTCCACCGTCACAAGATTAATTGGTTTAACTGATAGCAGGTGTTTGTTGCTGAAAAGCATTTTTGGTTTGACTTTTTTCTATGTATTGCACAATCGTATTTGTTTTCTAGATATAGTCAGCTAAATCATTCCAAGTCTTTGAAAGTTGTATTCTTTTTATATTAATCTTATCTTAATCAAAAAGGAAACGGGAGAGTTGGGAAATGGGAAGTATACAAACTGAGTATTTGTATAAGAATTGTATTTTAAAATGTGCTTGTCTAAATCTTCACATTCGCGGTGACCCCCCAATTCCAAAATATTATCCTTATAATACCCAATGAAATGAAAAGGAAAATTCTAGAAACTTATATTTGACAGACCATTCAAGGAAAAAGTAAAAGGAAATGATTTTGATACAACTATGCTACAAGTACATGGTCCTTGACATGAATTTTTACATTGTTCCATGTGTTGCAGCATGATTGGCCAGTTTGAAAATAAAAAATAATTTTTCGCCCATTCACTTTTGAATTTGCAAAGTTATGTCAATCATCATGTACAAAATTATTGTACAAATGGTTTAATCCAACTTAGATAGCCAAATGATGGGAAAAATCACGAAGTAGAGTACATAACTGTGCTAACTTAGATGGCAAATTGAGTAAAATTGTTGATTTTGACTAGAAGTAAGAAGAGTAAGGGTCCGTTTGATTGTAAGAATGAAATTTTGGTGGAAAAAAAAATGAATTTTAGGGAATTAAATTGCTTAGAACTTGTTTTACTGAGAATTGTCAATTAATTGTATTTGATTGATATAATTTTTCACTTGAAAAATGTTGAAATTTTGAATATTTTGGTATTCGTTTGACTTCATTTTTCATAGAAATTGTCCATTAAAATGATTTTATTTATTTATTTATTTTATTTTTTTACAAGTGGGGATAGAATTAAGAGACATTTCAACCAAGATGTGACATCGCACAAGCATCATTGATAAAAGTATTCGATATTATAATAGAGTATTATATTCGAATCTTTAACTTTTTCTTTCTTTATAAATCACACATTGCTGTCATGCTAAAGAAAATGCTGTAAAAAGAGATTAGTGTAAAGAAATTATGGACAGTGAAGCTAACGAAAGGTAGGGAAAAGGCAAGGGATGATGCACAGCATGGGTGGTGATGTTGAACAACTTGAGCAAGTTGCTTTATTTTATTCATGGTTCCCTTTCTCCTTCCCGTTTAAAATTTTTGTTTTGCTCCTAATTTATCTATTGTTTGAAGTAAAAAGAGAGAGAGAAAAAAATAAAGAAAAGAGCTTAGTGGTGGTTTGATTTGAAAAGAGGAAGTGTTGATCCAATGACGAAATTGTTTTATACCACGAGAATATGTTTTGTACATAATATTCGTATAATATAACAAACAAAATTTTAGGTTAAATTTCTAATTTACTTCTATCTAAACATGCATATAATATATATTAGAATGTATAATACGCTAAATAGAAAATTTTAACATTTTGACCTTGTCCATTCCATTATATTAAAATCATGGATAATAATGGATGACTAGTCGACTTTTCTTTCTTTTCCTCTTAGGTTTATTACGAAATTAAGGGGTGTTCTCAATTGGTTTTTTTAATTAATTTTATCTATTTGATAATAAATTTAGGCGTCTCCAATTTAGATTGTTATGGGTTATAATAAATTTCAGTAAAATTTAGATATTCCATATTTGGGATTTTAATGGATAGATAATCCATTAATTTCTAGGTGTCCAATTATCATAAATTTATAATGATTTAATTAATAAATGAATTTTAAGAGATTTAGATGTATTTCAAACTTAAAAATACATATAACAAGCTCTTTTGAAATTTCACCAGTTTAATGAGATTTTTACGATTCATATGGAAATCAATTCAAATTCAATAAATTCATTAAAATTTATAATATTTTGAATCCATAAAAAAGTAAGGAAAAATTAAAGGTCCAAGTACAAATTATTTTACTGAGAGATTGTATGGTTAAAAATTAGTATGAAGAAACAATGAATTTCGAATAATGAAAGAGCTTACTATGCCCTTGTTTGGGCTCCATTTTAATGATGTTCTAAGAAAAATGTATTTTAGAATAATAATTTTTTAAAAAATATTTGATAAAAAGTAAGGAAAAATTTTGAATTTACGTAAAATATTAATTTATTGAAAAATATGTGATTGAAAAGAAGAAAGAAAAAAATGTGTTAAAATTTTAAGGGAACCAAAAAGGGGCTACTTAAAATATTTTCCAAATAAAGAAATTTCCTGTTTGGTGCGTATTTTTGCTCCAAGAATGCTTTTTTTCAAAAATTTGTTAATTGCATCGGGACCAACCAACTGCAATTAAGGGCGTGTTTGAGCCACATTATTTTGAAAGAATGTATTTTGAAATAGTAGATTGATGGAGAATGTGTGGTTGAAAAAGAAGGAAAATTTATTGATGTAATAAAAAATATTTTTTTTATTAAAAAATGTGTGATTAAAAATAAGTAGAAAAATAATGTGGCTCGCCGAGCAAAGACCTAGAAGAATTATTGTACCGCCTCACAAAATAATATTTTAAAACCTTTAAAAATTATGAAAAGTTTCAGCCGTTGGACAAAGGTAAGCAAAGTCTACGGCAAAGCAAAGCACCGTTTCCCCACCAATCGTGAATGTTCTCGAATTGAAATCTCTCCTATTTAACCTACAAGTCTTATTATAATAACAATTACGTAATTAATTAGTAAAATTTATATAAAATATTTATTTGGTATAATAGATTAATATATTTAAATACAATACAGTAGCTCTATTGTCTTAAAATAATGCAATTCAAGAATTAATGAAATAGAAGCATAAATAAATTTAAGTACATGACATAATCGTACAGAAATTCGATTTTATGAGTTAATTTCAAATCGTGGTACATCTAAAGGCTATGAATAGATCATGGTCGAACAATCTGAAAAATTCACTTATCGATATGCTTATTTATCAACAGTCAAGTTTATTTTAATATAAAATAATTATTTTTACTGTTTGAAATAACAACACTTTTGTTTGAGTATAAGCCTTGTTTGGTTTGTATTTTGTCTCAAATTTTCGATCACATATTTACTGACTTTTATCAAAGTATTTTAGCTAAACCAAACAGGTCTTAAATGTTCGACCCAAAGGTGCCACACTAATGTTTTGATGTAGTTGGAACCCGACCTCATCACGGATGTTGGTCGTGAATTAGTAAAATGTCAATTGATGCCCAAAAACTTGATCCGGTCGTCTCAATTGAACTTCACATATCAAGGTTGACACATATATCGAGAATTATAAGGTCTAGCATCAGCTTCATTCTTTTTGACCGGGTTGACTTCATCAGTGCCCTTGGCTAGGTTCCTTTTTGGGCTTAGTAGTCCTCTATATATATATATATATATTTTTTTTTTTTTTCAGTAGATACTATATTATTGAAGAACTGACTGTCGCGACAACTACTATCCGTGCAAAAAAAGATGCAACATGCTATCGGTGTAAATACACAAAATCTTATATTCAGTTATTGGTATTTAATATTGTATAAATACTCATGTAAACTAGGCAAACTAAATAGTAAACATCCCTAAAGGAGCCTTGTCGCTAGTTTGACAAAGATTCAATTTCCCTCTATTTGGTCACCAATACCAAGTGATCGATGAGAAGATATGGAAACATTTTTCTTGAGGCAATTAATTATGATTTAGGAAGATTTTATAGTTTATGATGAGTTGTTTTGAGTTTTTTAAGGAAAGTTTTGATCAAAATCTAGATTTTCAAATAGGTATATATCCTATAAGTTTCATTATAAAAGTTGGGTAATTTAAGTAGTTAAAATTATATAAAATGTTGTGGTAACATTGGTCTTACTCGGACAATGGTGGTACCTCTAACATAGGTAATAAGAGGGATTAAACATGATCCTAAAACATATATTCTATGGGGCGAGTATAATAAATAGAAGTAAACACTACCTCTTGCAGATGAAGAAACTCTAATGCAAATCGCTGATGAAGAAACGGCATTATAGTCGACGATTCAATTCACCCAAATTTTTCTTTCACCTATTTTCTACCATCGAGACAGAGAAAATTGGGATAGTTCTTTTGCTCGAGCCCCATTTTTAAACAGTGGTTTGACCCCATTACAACTATACAATTATCAATAAAATAATATTATACGTAAATTCAAAAAAAAAATCTTACTTTTTAATCATACATTCTCCTCGTAATAGTATTGTAAAATACATTTTTTTGCAAAAAAATGGAGGCTCAAACAAGCCTTGGTATGAAAAACTTTCGATTGCATGAAAGATATAAGATATTGCAGTGATAGAAAGTCAATCAGTCGCGTGAAAGGAAAGTAGAAATAGTTGTAGACGAGATATTTTTGATAATGGGAAAGAGGAAACATTGAAAGTTCATTTATAAGCAAATTAACCGTAACTATAATTTACTATTAAGCTCACTCAAACGATGGTTTATGCAGGATTTACCTACTCGGCACTATAGGAAAGCGTCGTGGAGTTACGAATCTAAGATAAATTTCAATCGCGAGATCTCTCAAACCTTATGAAGATGTACATAGACGCTGTAAATGAAATTTCACTTGAAAGGGCAAGAGGGAAGAAAACATAAATTTCCCCTTTAATTCCTTCAAGAAAACATCAATTTCAAGTTAATCACTTTTTGGGTTCAAATAGTAATAATTTCTTTTTTCTTCTATGTTCTGGTGTGTGGGTTTTGCTGCATATAGTCCTAGAAGAAGCAAATGATTTGTGGATGGCTTATAATCTAATTGCCGAGGGTGATACCTCTTAACTGTCCTGTGAGGTACCTTTTAGTTTCAAATTTAGATTTTTCCTTTTAATAGTTGTATGCATTGATTTCTTCCATGTCTTTGCTATATTTATTTGGAAAGTATATAGCTTTGCTTGAATCATTGCATAATTTTTTATGTTGTATTGAAAACAATTCGAAATTGGACAAACGGGTCTATTAGCAACGATTGTTGTATTGCATATGGGGAATTTCCGGCTAAATTTCTACTTCTTATAACAAATTTAGCGAATTTCTTGTAAGTACCGTCGTGTTGTTGTTGTTGTTGTTGTTGTAATACTTTTTTATGTAATATTGTTTTTGTTAATTCGTCATATAACAACTTATTTCTTTCTCAAAGTCCAAATCTTTGTATTTGTATAACAAAATGTGTAGGGAAATCCTGATACAACAATGTTCGAGCAAACTCATTTACTTCATTCATTCGAAAAAAATTATGTCAACATTGTTCTCCTCATATTTNTACAACAATGTTCGAGCAAACTCATTTACTTCATTCATTCGAAAAAAATTATGTCAACATTGTTCTCCTCATATTTTCATTGTCAATAACAGTAGATAAATCATCATTCACATTGTATGTTACTTGTTGGTGATTTTCAATATGAAACTATAAAGAATAAACAGTATGACAGAATTAAAAGAAAAAAATCCTCCACATAACTTCAGGTAGAGATATCCATCTAACAGATTGGTAAGGAGAGATTTCGTCAATTTCTTTATCTGTTTCATTTGATTCAATTAAGAAATTAATAAGATCATGTCATTTGTATACATACTTATACAAATATTTTACAGTTTTAATAGAAGAACATACCTCAATATTAATATGGAATCAAATTTTGCACTTAAATAAGGATGATATCAACAACACATCGATTGTCTAACATTTGGCCTCTAACTTGAATTTCAAATTTTGCACTTAAATAAGAATTATATGGTACAACTCATTGATTGTTTAACATTTATCCTCTAACTTTAATAGAAATGTCATTATCACGACGCTTATACAACGTGTATGAGTTATAACCGAATATAATAGTGTTACAATAATCTCTAGGATATTTACTTTTACAACATCAATTTGTCTCCATACATACATACATTCTTTGGATTTAAATTTCCACAAAGATCATGCATATTGTGTTTAACAATAACAGAATGAAGATGAGAGCATTTGTTTTTATCAGGAATTTAACAGGACACTATCCTATCAACGTCTTCAGCACAAGAAATTTTGTAGCCACTGTTGAAAATTAACAATAGATGTGCATGAGGAAGCAATCTTTATTGAAATTCAATCACATATATGTGCAATAACAAGGTCTAAAACATTTTTCTTGTATAAATCTTTTTTTAACTTTTTTAATTTTGCTCTAAACATACGTGCAATTAGATCCAGTCGATTTTGAACTTCGTCATTATGTCTTAGTTCTTACCTAATCTCTAGCCAATTTGGATTACATGTTATAATTAAAAATATATCTGATTTTTCATAACGTTGTACAATAGACATTGCATCCATATATCTCTTTAACATATTTTTAAGCCCTCATGTAAATGATTGTGGTAAAATAAATTTTCTTCTAATTTTGTACCCTCTTGTTTTTCCATTTTAAACATTGTCTACAATGCTTTGATAAAGTTCAGCACGAATTTGTTTCTGATTATTACGAAAATAGTCTAATCTAGTAGTTTGAATCTTAACATATATATCTACAACATATTGTTGAAACAGTCTATCATTATGAAGCAATATAGACTTACTAGAAGACCTAATTTGTAACTTGTACGAATAGTATTCTCAGCAAGAAACATGAGATCGTTTCTTAGTTCCATTAAGCACTGTATGATTGAAAACCAATTTTAGTATTCATTTATAACATTTACATTGAAAAAGTTAGAAAATATACAAAAATGTATATTCGCAAATCTTGATCTTCTTTTTCGATAATTTGATAAACAAAATTAATTGTGCTAGCAAAAGCATCAAAATTGGGCAAATCTTGAGTCTGACTTTTGCATCTATCAATGCCCTCATGCCAACCAGATTTTCCGTATGGAAAAAGCAAAGGATATTGTAAAGGATCATAACAACCATAATAATAATGATCCTTATGTAAATCACCAGAATGCCCGTATATAGTAATATCATGAATGTGAGCATTTACATTTCCATCATCTTCAATCCATACAGCAGCTACTTGAAACGTCGTAGGAGTATTGAAGACTCTTTGATCAAGTTTTGGGTCACATCTTATATGTATTTGATAGTTGTGCAAGTTAGTTATATTACTTAAAGACCTAAAAAATCTATTGTGTGAATTTATTTTCAGGATTTCAATTAAAATCATTAAAGTAGATTCAATAATTTTTTTTTTAAATTTTCATACGATTTTCAAGTTCATTATGTGTATCATAAAAATACAATTGCATATAAGAAAGGGTGCCATTCTCTGGTACAAATTGATTTACATAATGATATACTTGACCTTGAACCCTAAANTATTATTCTTTGGTATAAGTAGATTTACATAATGATATACTTGTCCTTGAATTCTAAATGTGTATATACATGTATATGTTTTAAAGAGTTCTTTGTCATACTTTACACCAAATGAAGTGAATACAAAGTGGTTATTATATTCCCTTATACTTTTTTTAAATTCCATACATTTAGGTTCTGTAGAAATAAACAAGTTGAATAATTCAGTTGGTGAATCAGACATATAAAGCTTAACTTTTCTATCATAGCAACAAAAGCCTTAACTTTTCCATCACAACAACAAAAGCCTTAACTTTCTATATAAAATTTTTGTTCACCACAATGTTTACAATAGGTACATATCGGTAATACATATGTAGTAATTGGTACATTCAATAGGGTAGAACTTCCTCGTAATTCAAAATTGAAAATATTGGTCATTGCTTCATTTAAAGTAGAAGCTTCAAAATGATGATGTATTGTAGATTTATGCACATGGGCAACACCTAAATTATTATTTTCAGGGTCAACTATCCTTTTGCGATGATCAATACACCCAGTTCTAACTCGATTTCGCAGATCCCTATGTCTTTGATTTTATTGTTGGCGAATGAAGGCATTATAGGACTCATTTGTACTTTGAAAAATAGTTTCAGGATTATGAAAATTAGGCTCTCCATCAGCGAACATTTTTGAATTATCTATCAAAAAAATAAGATAAATTATCAAATATTTGGACCCCAAAGTAAACAATATGGGAACTAAAAAGAAAGGAAAAAACCATTTACACATAATAACGAGCTGAAATTATCTATTCCACTATATACTAAGCTTTCCACTATATAGTAAGCTTATGTTTGGCTGACTAATATCCTAACATAAAACTAATAAGTATCACGAGAAGATTAATCAAGATATTAACCCAAAAACTAATTTTCATTTTCATGTCTAAAATAAGTCCCATAGATCAGGTAGGATGACTACGAGCTTTTCAGGAAAACATTATCTCTGTTTGTCGCCCAACGTCCAAAATTTGTACGTTGGTGGTTCTGTTAAATCCGTAATTTTTAATTAATTGCATTTTGTTAAAACTAATTGGGAGAGTAAGAAGTTTAAGTGAGTGAAAAAAGCTAATGAATTGAACATATTATTTAACAAAAAAAGGAAAAAAAAGGCGAGGAGACACGATGTGACATTCTCCGTGCTGTGAAGAGTGTCTCCACCGTGTCTCCGCGTCTCCACGGAGACACACCGTGTTTCAGGCGAAGACACAAGGTCATGTCCCCTCACAACACAGCGTGTCCAAAAATGGAGACACAGTGTCTCATGCGGACACACGGAGTGTCCGTGTCTCTGTGTCTCAACGGAAACACGCAATGTCTCAGACATCGACACGGAGTCTCATCGCGGAGACACGACCCCGTGTCTCCGCGTGTTTGGAAATGGAGACACCATGTCTCCGCGCTGTGCGAAGACACGCACAGAGACACACCGTGTCTTAGGCCGAGACGTGGACTCCGCGATGTGCGGAGACAGTGTATCCGCGTGTCTGCCAAAAAAAAAAAAAACATAGTTTTTTGCCTAAAATTCTACTTAATTATAATAATTTAATTCAAAAACATTAAAATCCATACATACACAAAAATCAGAATTCTACAATCACATTTTAAATTTCAACGACCATGCATTTCACATAAAATTTCCCATGTCTACGTCAAATAATATGGTTCGAATTTTTATCCTGAAGATGTGGAAAAGACAACACAATTGTATCTAATCTAAAGAAAAAAAAAAAAGTATGCAAAAGTAGCATAAAGAAATTACAGCAAAATGAATTAAACTTAAAAAACTTATGAAGTCTTTGTAAATTTCAAAAAACTTCAAAAAAAAAAAAAAAACTGTAGTGCAAAACTTTTCAAAGATTTCTCTGTCTCTCTCTAAAAGAAGTTGAAGAAGAAGGTATATACTCTGTTTGAATTCTTGGACAGACCTTTGCTTTTGTTTGTAATAGAGAAGAAATAAATTGATTAATAATATGCTATTTTTGGAAATCAGTAGAAATAGAAGAGTTGAGATAGAAAAAGTGAAAAAGGAGGAGAAACCAAATATTTGTGTTGAAATTGTTATTATTGAGAGTCGGTTCAATTAAAATTAAGAAGAAAACCAGTCAACAATTGTAAGAAGAAAACCAGTCAACAATTGTGACTATCACTATAGAAAAATCAGATCACACAAAAATGAAATGTGAAAGCAAACGTGCACAAATGAAAAGTAAAACACCCCATCCCCTCTTTTAATGTAAGCAAGGGTGCGCAAATGAGCAGTAAAACACCCCATCCCCTCTTTTATTGTAGTAGTGATATATTCACAATTTTGGACTGTAATTACTAGCACAAAACCACGTGTATAATGTTCTTGAAAGTTACAAACAAAATTCTGAGATCTCTATCTGTCACGGGGGACAAATTTATTTTATTAATTAATAATTATACTTAATTATAGAGCTGACAGCCAGCCATAACCCTACCTGTTTATTCTTTGATCCTTCATAGGATTTTCCGTCACCTTATAATTTTTTTTGTTATTAATTTATTAATCAAAATCAGATCCATTTTATGGCATATTTAATTTATATAAATAACTACTAAAATTCAATTAAATTTTCATTTTGAGGTGGATAGAAACTAAGGTTGTTGAGCGGGGTAGCAAGCCAAGCAACGATTTTCTCACAGCTCTCTCTAGTAGTCTTGTGAGCTTGATCGTTATAATGAATAAAAATAATTTCAAAAAATAAATAAATACAAATTGCTTGTTGGCTCAAATTGCCCCGATCGAGCCACAATTTGATTGGGCGAGTCAACCTCTGTGATAGGGGAGCCCATTAGTTCCCCTGCCTCCTGTTTAACACCCATAATAGCAACTAATCATAAAATCATAACCGTTTTCTCCATTATTTTTGATAAATTGAGATAAATTATGAGAGAATATAATTTTTTATATTTGATTATAAATTAATTGGAAAAAATATGTTATAGTTTGGGACCGTTGTTGGCCAAAGTCGACCCCTCACTATAATTAGTCAAATAATCAATTCTTTTCTTTTCTTTTCTTCTTCAAAGTAAGAATAATAATAAAAAAAAAACAATCATGCTACGTGTACCTAATCTTTTACCGTCATTTGTCGATTCGGTAAAAGATTATGTAAATTATTAGGTACAAATAGAACTATCCCACAAAAAAAAACCTGAAATTTGGACTCCAACCAGACTAGGATATGTGTACTCAATATAGGATTAATATCAAGACATTGAATTTTCGCCCGTCACTTAAATCTTGACTA
Source organism: Fraxinus anomala (assembly GCA_903798345.1). Lineage (NCBI taxonomy): Eukaryota > Viridiplantae > Streptophyta > Magnoliopsida > Lamiales > Oleaceae > Fraxinus > Fraxinus anomala. The sequence continues at coordinate 3,014 of CAIGRN010194171.1, read as the reverse complement.
ATAAAGGATGCTTTTTTTGGTTCAATGAATTGGATTAAGAAACTAAAATAATAATAATTTCTTTCTATTTTTATTTTTTACTCTTTATAAATTAATAATTTAAACTCCTTGTACCAATCAACGACGGTTTTGAAATTTTGGAGGCTGTTGTACGAAAATATATTTCGAATAAAAACCACCGCAAGTATACCAATCGTTAACAAGTAATAAAGTGAATTATGAATCCAAGTATCGTTCCCACGAGAATTTATTTAGTTTAATTTTAATTACCACGACCTTAACCGAAACAAAAATAAAATGATGTATTTGTTTATGACAATATAATTTACTTATACAAATATGGATGATTTAGCTAAACTAAATGCAATTGATGGTTGAATACAAATTTTATTTCCCACATAGATTTATTTAATTCGATTTCTATTTTTTACGACATTAACCGAAACGATAATATTAACTAAAATTAAATCAACTACGATGCAAGTGTAAATTACTGAACTAAATGCAATTGATGGTTGAATACAAATTTTATGTAATTTATGAATGAAGGCCGCACTAGGATCCCGAATCCCCAAATAATAATTATTTCTAACCCCAGTTTTACATTTTGATACAAATTGGATATATTGACGAATCAATGCTCCTAAATTATTTATCAGTCTCTCTCGAGTAAAGCTAAACTTATTCTCATACATGACACAACTATTTTTCTATGATGGATGCAAATATACAAGAATGCATGAGTTTTTATGAACACTTAAAGATTCACATAAAGTATAGCGGTATATTTCTATCCCTTATCGGACCCTATGATAATTTATATATGTCGAATTTATTTCCCTTCTCTCGAATGCATGAAATAAACTACAAAACTCACATAATTACCGTGCACTATAATCATGGAGAAAAAGATCATATAAATCATTCAAATATTTCAAAACGTGTTTTTGATGTCAAGAATGTAAAACTAAGAATTAAAAATCATATTACAGATTTTATCGTTCTCCTAATTAACCTAGTCTAGCATGATAGAAACAAGAAAACATGAAAAAGAATAAAAAAACAACATCACCCAAGTATCTATTGGTTTGGATCTTCACACTTTGGGGATGAATCTTGAGTTTCTTGCCTCCTTCTATGCTCTCTAGTATTCAAAATTTCGTCATCTAGGTCCTCTCCCTTTTCTGGTTGAGTTTATGATTAAATAGTATGTAGAAATTGAATTTTCACAAGAGTTTGAAGTAAATAAGGAAACCAAAAATTTCGCGCCGGGATTGTTCTATGCGGTCGCATGGTATAAACCCATGCTACAGCATAGAACAACCAAATTCATCCTTACAGGTCCCTGAAAATGCCTATGCTGTCGCATGGATTTAACACCATGTGGCCGCATGTTGTTAAATTTGTTCTATCGGATAATTTTTAGTGTTTTGATCATATCTTTCTTTTCCAATATCCGATTGAGGTGATTCAAAATGCGTTGAAAAGCTTACTTAAAATGCTATAAATATTCCAGAGATATAAATCTTCAAATTAGAACGTCTTATAAGCCAAAAATGAGTCTAAAATTAAGACTAAAAATTCGAAGCATAAATTTTTCGGCTGGAAGTTGATATGTGATAGTACTCCGACTATATTTCATCCATTTGGCTTCTTTTCTTATCCAATTGACACCTAACGCTCTCAACTCTTCATCGTAAGGTTCGATATAAAGTTTTAGCAATTGTACTTTAGTCCTTGAACTCTGAATTTCTTCCATTTCAATCCTTTTTCGCTTGTTTCTTTCAAAATTCCGTCATGTTCGTCATTGTTGTCCTACAAAATATAATTTATATAGAATTAGACCATATTCCAACATGTTTATCAATAATTGTCCATATTTTATGGCATAAACAAATGTGTAAAACACACTTATCAAAGGCATTTGATCATCTTTAGTCAAAGTTATACCGCCTATAGTTAGAGTTAGCCAGCCAACCATGCAACGCATAGGATTTTAAGGGAGTGAGAGTTTTGTTAGAATTTATCTATTTGTACAGATCTTACTGTCCACTTTGTTGACAAAATCAACGTTGTCAAAAAAATGATTGACTGCAAATTTTTTTTTAAACAATTCAATTACAGTATGCACGTGACATTATGTCAAGTAAGGTTTAATTTCTTCTGTACACCAAGCATGATTGATTTTGTTAAGGCACATTGTATGACAATGGACAAACATGTTATATCTCCTCTTTTCAATTTATCGAATAGAACAAATTTCATTGTACGTGCTTTTAATTTCATTCAATTCACCCAACAAATTTTAGGCCGCTTGCTACACAGTCCACGAAGGGTTTGTTGACGTTGTTGTATGATCATACATTGTTACATATCTGACGCGCATACTTATTAAAATAGTTAATACATTACTGCAAGCCAGATAAATTGTGGCACGATTCAAAGTATTTCTGTACATCGTCGAAATGGAATAATGTTCTGTATCACGACAACATTGGGTTGTTGACACTGTTGTATGATCATTGATACATATCTCACGTCGAACAAATTATGAACGGTTCAAAGTATTTGTGTTTCATCAAAATGGAATGATGTTGCTTGTCACGGCGGCATAAAATGTGACTGTGAAAATAATAATACTTTTGAGTAGAGAAGTATAATACGTAAGGTTCAATGGGGAAGTCCATAGAGGTGAGCTTCATTAGTCAAATTAATGTCTCTCGCCGACTTCCATGCCCTTTTCATGTTTTTTAATTTTAATTTCTTAATAAATCTATTCCTATCTATTTTGACTGTCGTCCTATTTAATTTTAATTTGCCTTGTACAACATGCCGACTGAAATATCACTATGGTGGTCTAATTATTTGTCATTATAATAATAAAACCATAAATAATTTTTAAACTTTTTTTTTTAAATTTGATTCAATAATATTTAAATTACCGCAATGATAGGAAATTGTAGCTATGTCAACGAGCCGAATCGAGAGAGCCCGAGCAAAAAAAAAAAAAAAAA
>CAIGRN010194142.1:0-11558 GCA_903798345.1 Fraxinus anomala | reverse complement strand
AATACCCCCTCCATACGCCAGAAGAAGGATTAGAACCTGATTTTCTCCTACGACATTATATATTCAAGTATCAATCTCTCTCCTTTCAACATTGTCGCTTTACTATTAAATTGATCCGACCATTTCCCGGTCGGTGTTTCATCTCCGGTGAATCTTTTCCGATTGAACTATAAACTAACTTGATCGTCGGAGTGCTTGCGGCAGCTCTCAACCCCTCCGGGAAAAGCCACGAGCTACTAACAACGTGCTACGTGTGCAAAGGGAGAACTGACGTGAAGACTTATCCTGTTGGCCACGTGTTGGAGTAATTTTTCGAGGTCAACAATATTATTTATTTGTTGATGAAGAAAGTGAAGTAAAGGGAAATGGCCGGAAAAGTTGGCAAGCGATTTTTAGTTGAGAAGATGACGGAAACTACTGCGAACAAGGACATACAAGAAAAAATCTCCAATTTCTCGGTCAGCTTGTTCTGGTCTGAAGGTAAAAATGATTTAATATATGCCACCCATTAGACCAATTGGATTAAGATAAAGTTGATAGTTCAATAACGTTGGTTTGCACTTCCATATCCAATGTTGTTCTTGAAATGGGACCTTGAAAAAGGATATGTTTTTTTTATTAACAAGACTAATTTTTAATAATTTGTGGATGAAAAACTTAATCTGGAAATTTGATTTGTGAGTCAGAGATAGGAATTCTTGGGAAGCGGGAATACCCGTGAGTTAAATATAGTTAGTAAGACATGTTGCAATAAAAAGACATTGTCGTTCTTTGCAATTAATACCTTGAATTAGCAAGTCTTTGGTTATTGTGGTTTTATGCTACACTTAATTTTATGTTTGTTATGGTACATTGGGTTGTATTGGACGATATTATGGAGGAAAAATTAAGTTCAAATGTTATCCTCTTAGACATGAAATAAGCAATTTCCAGTGTATGCTTTGCTGCACCAAGGTGCACCGATCTCCCAGAGTTGTAGGTTCAAATGTTGTTTGCTAGCAAATATGGAAAAGAATTTGTTTCTTCTGCAACTGAGCTTATGCCGGAATATTGTGGTGTAAATCACCTGGTTGAATAATTTGTTATCTAATGGAATTTTATTTAGAATTTGAAACTTTTTAACTTTATTTCTCTACTTATTTCTTGTGACATTTTATACACTTTTAGTTGGTGGAGCAATTATCTGTTCAAGCTTAGACTTATTATGAAATTGACGCTGCTCAAGGAAATTGCTAAAGTGAGCTAGACTGGATCCAGTGCTCCTGAAACTGAATTTCTGAAGCCACATGAAGACTTACTGGTACAAATTATTTCTCATCGCCTTAACTTCATTTATATCTTCATGCTTGATGTGTGTGCCTTTCCTTTCCAGAGCGGTTCGACACAATTTATCAATGGTTCTAAGTTGTCCTTTAACAGAGAGACATGATGAACCACTGTATTCTGCATCCAAACAAGACACGGAGAAGCGGTCTGATTCTGATGTAGATTTTGAAATAGACACGGAGAAATGCATCCAAGCATATATTGCTATTAGTATTTGATGTGAGACGAAACATAATTATATTTCTCTATTGAACAGTTACACTTGTGTATTTCTACAAGACAATATTGATATATGATTTGAAATTTATTATTGACATGATTATTGTTCATATTTTTAGTTCAAAAAATAATGATATTGAATATTACATGACAATTAAGGAATTAGGAATGCTATGTATACATTACCATCAAAAAAATGGTATTGAAAATGATATATTATATTCAATAAATATTACAAATATTAAAAAATTATAATGAAAAAAGAATGCTATTGAAGATGTAACAATGACAACTAAAGATTGTTATTAAAGCCATTTAATAACGAAAATGCTATTAAATTAAAAAAGATTGCACAAAAAGAATGCTATAAATACTAAATTCGTGATGATGATAGAATGCTATTAAAAGTTTTTTTTTATAGCACTTTATAATGGCATTTGAAAAATGTTATAATAAAGGTAAGACTTTTAATAACTCCACCAACTATAGTATTTCAAAAAAATGCTATAGAACATGATAGATAGCATTCTTCGCAAGCTTTAGATAACTTGATATGTTGTAGTGTCTCTGCAGTACTTCAATGCTCTTTACCAAGATTTGCCATGTATTGACTAACCACTCCAACTGTTTGTACAATGTTTGGTCTTGTACGGATCATAGCAAACATTAAGCTACCATTGATGATGTGTATGCCATTGTGAACTATCTCTTGATACTTTCTTGTTGACGAATTTACCAAATTTATCACCGGTATATTCTCCTCTACTATTTTTCCTCAAACATTTGGTTTTTTTTTTTCAAATTTAAGTTCCACCCGTAATTTGAATATTTTGAAGACCGTGAACACATGTGCCTTCCTCTTGATTAAGTACACCTAACTTCTCCTGAAGTAGTCATCAATGAAAGATACAAAGTATATTGCACCTCCTAGAGACAAAATTGGTGCTTGCCAAACTTCTAGCAGTAAAACTGATGAACTTCCTGTGATGCTTACTAGTAAACAATGCTCACAAAAGGGTAATAAAACTTGTTTGAGTCTTGGAAGAAGCTTTTGTTCTAAGAAAATTCAAACTACGTTTCAACTTATGGCCAAGCTTACGGCTCCACATTATCGTAATTCTTCTACTGAACTTGTCGATACAACATATACTTTCCTTCTTGTAGTGTCTCTCCTTTAAACATGTACAAATTCATAGTTATCTTCTCTGCTTCCATCACCACAAGTGCACCTCTAAATACCTTTATGATCTCATCTTAAACATTGGTTTTGTACCCAATATTGTCTAATTGCCCTAAGGATAATAGATTCTGGTCTCGTACCAAATGAGATCTCTTGAACAGGGTTTTTCTTTAGGCCCTTTACATGTCGTACCTCCTTTGTGGTGCAAACTGTACAATCATACATTTTTCGATTTGATGGTACTAATACCAGCAATCTCCAGGGCATGATCATTTCTCATAAACACATATCCTTATGAAATAGGTTCATATTGATAGAACCATTCTCTCTACGGTGTCATGTGGCGCGTAGCTTCGAAATCCATAAGCCAAACATCAGTAAGTTGCTTTCTATCTTCAATAACTTTTGTTACCTCACTATATAAAATTTCACCATCATATGAAGCATGCTACACAATCTTAAGCATTTAAAGACTCAGGACATTTTTCTTTGGCTTCTTCATTTTTCTTGAAATTCCAACAATACATTTTGTAGTCCTTTTCTTGCCACGATAATGACACTTGACCTTTTTGTTTTGAATTTTGATCTACTTTAATTTTGACTCCCACTAGGGCCACATTTCGTTGATCTCCCTCTCGCCATGTTTAAAGCTTTTGCATGTTGTAAAGTTGTCAATTTGTCTTCCTAGTTCTTGTATCAACTTTTTTCTTAAAAAATCGTAGCTGCAACATCATTGAAGCCTATATACTTTCTATGTTGTTGGTTAAGTTGATAATGAGTTGATCATATTGGTAGACTTCGAAGTAAAATCTCAACACATTCACTCACCTCTATATTATGCCCCATTTGTTGTGTTTTGTGAAAATATAGTATTTAGGGTTTGATGTGATCAGTCACTCTAGTTGACTCTACCATCTGAAGGGTATAAAGCCTTCTTTTCAAGAAGATTTTATTGTGTAAAGATTTGGCCTCGTACACTTTTGTCAGCGTATCCCATATCTCTTTGTCATTTTCTTCTCCACCCACTTGACAATACTTCATTGGCTAGTGCTAGGTACATATTAGTAATTGTATTGCCATCAGTCTCATTCCACTTGCCATCGTTAGTAATCTCCGATGGCCTTTATCTAATTATCGTCAAGAAATTATCTTTTCTCAAAACTGTTTTTATTTTAATTTTCCACAATGAGAAATTGTACCCATTGAACTTCTCAATCTTATACTTTACAACCATTTTGTTCACCACTACCATTTTACTACGCTGAAAATAGAATCATGTATATGAACAGTAAACAACAAAACCTCACTCTAATACCACTATTAGGAAAAATATGGGTCAATGTTGACTCGCAACTAAAGTGAAATTGATAAATAAATAAATAAATAAAAGCTAAAAATGGACACAAATTTAGATGGTTCACTCAATTTAAGCTACATCCATGAGCAAGTATAGTAGGATTCCACTATAGTAGAAGATTTACAATAACCTTCTCACTAAATACAAGGATATAACCACAAATAATCTCTCTTGTAAGTGAGGAAACTAAATAGGAAACAATCAAAAGAACTTAGTATATTTCTCTCCATATAATTTTATGTAATATCTCTACTCACTATTTTTCTCTCTCTACTACATGGAACACATAACTCATCGCTTCTCTTCACCTCTACAATTCTTGCATTTCTCTATGAACTGCACCCCATATTTATATTGAAACGTTGCCACATTCCTCATTAATTGTAGCACAACAATTTCAACATAAACAGTAAAAGATTAGTTACATATCCTGTACATGCTTCAGTTCAAGAATATGATCTCACCACTTTCAATAGTTAACATTATATGCAATGTTGGGCATTTAATTTATGTAAGATTGAATGTTGACAAGTGAAAGATTGCTTCTCTCCTTAAGTCCACAAAAGTGGTTTTATAGCTAACAAAACTATTTTGTACAGACCCAGTAATATCATTGAATCCCAATTATTATGCAAATGTCTACCAAGATTCTCCCTTGGCACCCATAATATCTGAACACTAAAAAGCAACAAGAGCTATTGAAAGATGCCACCGTCAAATGCGTCAATTTCCACTCTCGAAAAGCGCGGTCCACCAGCAGTGATGTTGTAAAATGAATAGCCGAAATCAACCAAATTGGTGAGCACCAAAATAGAGAGCTTAAGGCAATTGGCAAGCTCCCTTGAAATTGTGTCAGTAAGACTATTTCTCGAAACATCAAGCACCCTGAGTTGAGAAATCTGGCTTATCTGGATCGGAAATTTACCTTGAAAATATTGCGATCGAGCAACAGAGTCCTCAATTTGGTGCATTTTCCTACCTTAAGATGAATTTCATTCACAAAGAAATTGTTAGACAGCTTCAAATATTGCAAAAACAAGCACTGATCACTAACATTAAAATCCTTAGAGAGACGTATTATTAGATCAATCAATCACACTTAACATCCGAGAACCAATCAAAACACTGGGTATAGAACCCGAAAGAAAATAATACAATAAATTAAGAAGGAAAGGTGACGAAAGAAATCTTATCTAATCAAGAACGCTCTTCGATTTCATTAATTTTACAAATTATCAGTGGCGAGCCTATGCCATTGTCAATGAACTCTTTTTAAATTAATTAGATCTTGTGCAAACTCAAAATTTGGTTAGCAAGCACTTATGACACGAAGATTTGTGCTCAACATTGGGCATGAACAACGAGCACACAAAACGTACAAATACAAACTAATAGGAGAGCAAATATACTTTCATTAATTTTACCATTTATTGCAGTAAAAGTCGGTATTAAAACACATATGAATAAGAATGCAAAACATGTAAAACATGACTTCACAACCAATGAATGAAGATCTTACACATGAATTGTGAATTAAACGTGAAAATCGAACTGATTTAATTAGAAGTTCACTGATCAATAACTACCACGTGTTATTGAAGAAAATGACTTTTTAACCCTTTAGCCTCATCAGAAATCTATAAGCAGATATAGTAGGGAACAAAGAAAGGAATGCAAACATGAATAAACTCCTTTCAAATATCAATTTATCTTCCTGCTCTTGTCTTAAGCATACATTCAGTGAGTTTAGGAGGGAAAAATCTTGGTTAGGTGAGAAGAATTTGTTAATCTCAATTTTGAGATCAACGAATTGACATAATCTGTGAGAAATCTAGAAAAAAAAAACCACAACCTCAACATTTTCTTTAAAGTATAAACTGCAGAAAAAAATGTTGAAAAATGAGTCAAACAAAGCTGATCCTGTCAAAGTAGAAAGCATTGGAGGCTGGAACTGAAATTTCCGACCATAAACACAAATGCGTAATATTGATCCAAAGAGGGAGACAATGAACGCATAGAGGAACGACAAGCGAGTCGCTAGTAAGCAAACACTAGAAAACCTTTTGTTGACGTTAAAAAATGTAAGGATCAATTTAAGCCAACTTTGAAAGCAAAATAAAAAAAAAAAAAAACTCAAGATTTTTATCGATAATTACTTCTAAGTTACAAGTGTTTCATCAAAGGAGATATTTTAAAGATCCCAGTCTCTTTTTTTATTTTTTTTAATCCAAAGATAGCTCGCATCCTTTTATAAGTAAAGAAAATCTAGTATCACCCACTTTCCTGTGCGGAACTAAAAAGTACATTACTGGCATATATCTCCATTGGTTGCTGAGTTTGGCTTGTCAGGTTATCATGAAACCGTTCTTTAGGTGGGTCCTTAGCAATTAATGAGCTAGTAAGTAAGCGAAGCTACATCATACGATTGGTGAAACAAGTGGGCACTGACATAAGTTCTGAATGCAATAATTAATGTGATTAGATATTTTATTAGTGTGTAAGGAATCTATAATCATATGTTCCTTTGAAGTACGGCGTTACGAGCTGACCTTATAAACTGATACTAGGTGTATGCAATAATCTGTCTTTAATTAGGTCACTGGTCGGATGTTAACACCTTTGGTTCAAGGTTATTCAAAACCTAATTTCCTCCGATTGAAGTTATTGATAATGAGAATAAAACAATATATCCTCATTGTGATGTTTTGCTTATAGGAGCGATAATAGCCAATAATGGATTCAATCGCATGCTTATGGATTGTGAAACTTCGATAAATATTCTGCTTGGAAGTGCATTTGATCGATCAAATGCAAACTTATCACGTTTGGATCCTCATGTTGGATCCTTTATACAGTTTTATTGAAGATAGTCAAGTCCTACACTGACAAATTACTCTAGCAGTGAAACTAGGTGAGAACCCAAGTTGTTCCGAGAATATATGAACGTTTTCATAATTGATTGTAGATCCGCTTACGATGAGATCCTAGGAAGGCCTGCATTGAAACAAATGAATTCAGTAACATCTATTTATCATTTATGCATAAAAATTCCGACTTCATGGGAGAAACTTGACAAAATGTGACAAATGGATCATTCAAGGATGCTACCTAGTACTCTAAGATAGAACAGCAAAGCCCTATGGGAAATACAATATTTGGTTGAACCTATGAAAAGCCTGCTAAAAGACTTCCTAAACCAGAACTTCGATGTGTTCACCTGGAAGCATGATGGTAAGGTTGGAATCGACCCAAAAATGGCATGCCGCATATTAAAAATCAAATAAGGCCGAAAATGCAAAGCCAATGAGCTCCGAAAAATATAAGGCTATAAAAATTGAAGTAGATAATTTATTGGAAAATGATTTTATTCACGAAGCTCAATATCTAGTGTGAGTCAATAATCTAATTAGGTCCTGAAAAGTAGTGTGAAGTGGTGAACCTGCCAAAACTTCACATAACAAAACAAGGTGTGTCCTAAGGATAGCTTTTTGTTCCCTAAAATTGATATGAACGGTTGAGTTTCATCGATGTGTATTCCGAATATGGTCAGATTCGCATGTATAAAATGATGAAGAGCACGCTGCCTTTATTACTAATCGAAATCTATACTACTATAAGGTAATGCCCTTGAATTTTAAAAATGCCAAGACAACATATCAAAGGCTCATAACTAAAATATTTCGAGATCATATAGGCAAAAAAATGAAATTATATATTAATGATATGCTTGTCAAAAGCCTTCGGGCTGAGAATCATTTGAATGGACTAAAGAATTTGAACAAGATTTCCACGCTTTGAAAGAGCATCTAGGAAAATCCTTGCTCTTAGCCAAATTATTGAACGAAGAAAAACTGTTGCTCTATCTGGCCGTATCCAAAATAACTGTAAGATCTATATAGGAAGGGAGAAGGGCAACAATAATTGCCAGTATATTATGCAAGTAAAGCAGCTAAGGTGATGAAGCTAGATATTCTACATGGTTTGCTAGCCATCGTCCTAGTAGTAGCATCTCAAAAACTTCGTCCTTATTTCCAAAGTCAAAGTATTGATATGCTTACAACTTTCCACACAAACAAGTGTTACAAAAACTCGACGCATTAGGAATGTAGATGAAATGGATAGCGGAGTTTGGACAATTTGAATAAAATATAAGGGGCGATCCGTAATTAAAGCACAAGCACCTATAGATTTCATTGCCGAACATTCAGATGTCCCCATTCTCGAAGACGAAGCATGAACAAGAAAGAAACTAGAGGTTATTTGTTGATGGTTTATCAGGAGAAATTGATGGTGGAGTCGAAATAATCTTAACAAGCCCAGAAGGGCACAAATTTAATTGTGAGCTTCACTTCACTTTGAAAGCAACAAACAATGTGGCCGAGTACGTGGCCCTAATAGCGAGACTTCAACTAGCCAAAGAAATGCGAGCTCTAAGAATTGACATGAAAAGTTATTTACAATTGGTTGTTAATCAGGTCAATGGACAATTTATTGCCAAAGATAAAACAATGATAGCCTATTTAACCGAGATTATGGGTCTGATGTAATATTTCAATATATTAGTGCTTTTACAAATTTCAAGAGATGAGAAAGCGCTGATGCTCTATCCAAATTGGCAAGCACAAAAGATGTAAGAGTTATTTAAAATTGTACCAATAGATTTGATATCGAACCTATCAGTCAGTTACAAAATGTAGAAAGCCTATAAGTTCAGGAGGATGCCCCTTGGATATAAGAAATAATATTCTATCTTGGGGATGCGACCCTCCCTTGAAGTAAAGGAGAAGAAAGAAAGATACGTGTAAAGGTAGCCATATATTTATTACAAGATCGAATTCTATTTTGGCGAGGGTACATGAGCCTTTGTTTAGATATATGAACAATGATGAGGCATTATATATAATAAGGGAAATTCATGAGAGTATTTGTGAAAATTATGCTAGCAGACATTCTTTGGCACAAAAGGCACCGAAGAATGGTTACTATTGGCCGTGAGAAAAGTTGCCATGAAATTTCCTAAGAAATTTGAAAAATGTCAAAAGTTCGTAATTATACCTGGTCAACCATCACAAGAGTTGACCACCATCACTAGCCCTTGGCATTTTCACGAAGTGGGATATTGATATTGTAGGAGCTTAGAGGCAGATCTAACCTCAGGTTTATGATCATGGCAATAGATTACCTCACCAAGTGGGTAGAAGCAAAACATGTCACAAATATCACCAAGGCTATATCTACAAGGTCATCTGGAGAAACACCATCTAACAATTTAAAATCCCGAACTCTATTATTTCAAATAATGGCACACAATTTCAAGAGAAAAAGTTGAAAGTTATGTACGAAGAGATGGAAATCCACAAGCATTTTTCCACCTCATATTATCATCAGGCTAATGGATAAGTGAAAGCCGTAAACGAAACTCTAAAGAAAATTTTGAAGAGAAAGCTCTATTCTGCAAAGTGACTATGGGCCGACGAATCTTATGGTCATATCATAGCACCACAAGGACTACCACATGAGAGACTCCCTTCTCATTAGTTTATGGAACCTAGCCCAATGATACCTGTGAAAATAGGCTTAAGTTCGATGAGGATGTTAAACTTTAACGAAGAACAAAATGAGGAAGCAATGAATGTGATCCTAGATTTCCTAAATGAAAGACGAGACGCTTCTCAAATGAAGCTCGCAGTATATCAAAGGAAGATAGAAAAGTATTTTGACTCCAAGGTTGCTGAAATATCTTTAAATTGGACAACTTGATTTTAAAGAAAATCTTTTTCGAACACAAACAGATAGGCTGAGGTTCTTTGGGTCCAAATTCGAAAAGCCATATATTGTAGTCAGAGTAATATAGACGGGGACATATAAGCTTGTGAACGAAAGGGGCGAACCTCTCAAATACCTTTGGAATGTCGAACAACTCAAAAAAATATTATCAATGAATTTTCATAATGAGGCAAGGTTATCTCCACCCAATGAAAGGTAATTTTTCATATAATGATGTTAATCTAACTGAAAGGATTGTTGAATAAATTGCAAAGTTCTCATTTTTGTAAGCTAGGAGAGATACGAGTTTACTCACTTATGCAGAGGGGTAAAAAACGAACTAATTATAGTATCACACCTATGCAAGCATATCAAAAATTAAAGGATCACGAACATGACAAAAGATGCAAAGTTAGAAAATTTCATTACAGAAAAGGACTTCCCATCTAAATCATGATTCGAATAGAGATTAAATGACAATAAAATGAATGTCCATAGAGACTTAAAGCAATAAAACGACAATACATTTCTAGACATATATCCCAACCCTTTGACGCTACCTATATAAGGTTCGCAACTTAGAGGTATAATATGTTCTAAAACACCAATAAGTTTTAGACCCACGTGTCTCCTAAACTTGAGACACTAACAATCAACTCATCTCCATGCACAATTTTTATCCTTATAGTGACTGCTATTATCTAATTCGGCATTTTTGCCTTTTTCTCAATCTCGACAATTTGCTAACTCGCTACAAAGATGGAATCATCCCAGCTCCAAAGGCTTGTTGGCTCAAACACTTCCCAGATATCAAAACAACTATCAGGGCCACAAAGGAAGACTCTAGCAGGCCTATTTTGAGAATCACTTTGGAAAAACATTTATGGAGTTGATTTTCCAAAAAGTCAATGACCCTAAGTTTTCTCAGCATCCTGATGATAATAATCCTTAAATATTCTCGGCTTCTTGAAAAGAAACTATAACAATACTAGTGGCATCGTATTTAAAATTTCCAAAAATAGATCATAGCCATCGGATCCCAAAAATATTAATCATGATTGTTCAAACACAAAGTAATCATAACCACTAAATATGAAAAGGCATATTCGTATGTGCGGTTCAGATTATGCATGTTTATCATGCGCACATTAATACACGAACATTGGAAAATGTATTTGACGGTTGCAATTATGAAGGAATTTTTCATATGATTATGCGTCAATTGTCATTCATGCGTAAATTAGCCTTGGAAACGGTAGCACTAAAAACCTTACTTATGTTTAATTCCACAAGTTCGCTACTTGACATAAATAGTTAAACTCGAACTTCGATGTCTATTTGTGGGTTATTCGACCTTGTTTTTGCTCAGAATTAGTTCATCAAGAAGCCAAGCCGAGATTTCTGAAAACAATTTTCCGGGATCACTTGTTACAAAGAATTCTTAAAGCTCATTAGAAATCTATAAATTAGCATGGTGGGAAAAAAAGAAAGATGTGCAAATCTAAACACACTCCTTTTAAATGGCTATTTCTCTTTTTGCTTTTGTCTTTAGCATAAATTCAGTGAGTTTAGGAGGAAAAAGTGTTGTGAAATTATTTAATTTACCAAGTGGGCCAACACATGTAATTAATTATGGGGAAAAATTCAAAACTAAGAGGTTTAGTTTTACCCATTTCAAATTTAAGACATCAAGTTTAAAATTTCAAATTT
>CAIGRN010194137.1:5041-20516 GCA_903798345.1 Fraxinus anomala | reverse complement strand
GAAATCCTGATTCTTTTGTTGAAAAGAATTCAGATATTCTCATGCATCTTAGATGTCCCACTTTACAAGATTTCAAATGGTACAAAGATGTTTTCATTACAAGAGTCATGCTTAGAAAAGACTGCGATGAATCTTTTTGGAAAGAAAGATTTATTTCAGGATTTCCTAAGTTATTTTCTGAAAGAATCAAAACTACTATAAAAAGAGATTATGGTGGTGATGGTTATCAAAATTTTACTTATGGTGAAATTATCACTATAATTAATCAAGTTGGTTTAGCACTTTGCAATGATCTCAAACTTAAATCAAAATTAAAATCTTTACGACCTGATAGTCGTAGAGAACTTGTATCCTTTTGTGAACAATATTGTTATGAAAAGATTTTGCCTCCTTCAAAGAGAAAAATTAAGAAGTTTTCAAAACCCTTTCTTAAAAAGAAGTATTATTCAAAAGAAAATAATTATAAGTCATTTTCAAAGTTTCCGAAAAAGAAAAGATTTTCAAAAAGAAAACCTTTAAATGTTACTTGCTGGAAATGTCAACAAACAAGTCATTACTCCAATAAATGTCCTATGAAAAACAAGATTAACAATCTTCAAATTGATAAAGATATTAAACTTGAGCTTTTCAATCTTGTGAATTCTAGTTCCAGTTTTGATAATGAGTCAGAATTAGAACATGTCTTTCAAAATCAAGAAGATTCTGATTTAGAATCTAATTCTTCCTCTAGTTCATCTCCGACCAGAATAACGGTCGGAATCGAAAAGTCACAGGAAAGTTATCGGAAGTTCACTGGAATCGGAGTAGTCGTCGGAACAGTCGCCGGAGCGGTATGAGTGGTGGAGGTAGGGTGGGATATATATAATATAATATAATTAACCCACCTCACCTCCACCACCCATACCGCTCCAACGACCGTTCCGACGACTACTCCGATTCCGGTGAACTTCTGGTAACTTTTCAGCGGCTGTTCCGGTGACTTTTCGATTCCGACCGTTATTCCGGTAACTATTTCGGTGACCATTCCACCGCCTCATTACCTGTTACCTGTTAATATTGATCTGTGACCTATAAATTTGAACAGTGACTCTACAAAATGACACGTGACCTGTTAATATTGATCCGTGACCCGTTTATATTGATTTGTGACCTATAAAAAATGATGACTTATGAACTCAAACCTGTGACCAGTGATCTGTGACTCTACAATTTATTTAGTCATGTATTTTTTTCGGTCACAAATCATAATTTTTTACGTCACAAATTATTTTACGATCACAGTTCAAAAATTTTGTATGTCACAATTAATTCGTTGGTCACAAATCAAAATTTATAGGTCACACGGTCACAGAATTCCAAATCAGTTGGTCACATATTTTTTCACGATCACAGATTATATAATTTTTAAGTCACAGATAACAAAATGGTTGGTCATTGATTATATTTTAGTTACAAATTATCGAATTATACAGTTATCTATCAATCATATATTTTCAAATTGATTGGTCACAGAGTAATTATGAGTCACAAATTGTCGAATTTTAAAGCTACAGTTAGTCCAAATAGTTGGTCACATACACCAAACACCCATCATAGTTATAGGACAAATTATTTTATTGGTCACAGATGAAAAAATTACAGATCGCATGGTCATAATTGAATACATCAACACGCACAGCACACAGAGCCACTGTTAAACACCACCACCGCACAGAGCCACCGTTAAACACCACCCACAGCCAACACGCACACCCACAATACCCAACCCAACCCACAACCTCAACAACACTACCACAACACCCAAGCAGATTCACCACACCCGCTGCACCTCACCATCGCAAATTAGATTCACCACCATCGCAAATCAGATCTAACAACCAAAACCAAAACCACTTCACCGTTGTCGCTAGATCCACTACCACCTATAGTACCACCGAACTGCAGTAGCGGCGAGGGCGAAGTTGCTCTGCGACAGCGTCATCACACCCCAAACAGATTCACCATACCTGCAACACCTCACCATCGCAAATCAGATACGCCACCACCTCCGCCACCCGCCACCCGCAACCTTACAAACAACCATTACCATTACTACCACCACCAGACACCATCGCCACAGAACACACAAATCACGCACACAACACACAGATCAGCACACACCTCCACCACTCGCAACCGCACAAAAACCAGCACACCCACAACTGCATAAAACAGACCCGCAAGGGCCACAACATATCAGTGATTGCGCCTCCGTGTTCATGGAGTCACGCTACAACTCCACCGTACAGCACCACCTCACCAACAAAAACCATTACAAAATCATGATGCAGATGAGGGCGTGGGTGTGGCGGTCCTACGAGCTGCTACGCGTGATGGTCCTCGGCGTCGTCGTTCGCAGCAGCCTACGAACGTCCTACGAGTTTGCAGCAGCCTACTACAGTAGGTGCGGCGCCGGTGGGAAGGTAGATCGAGGAGAGAGAGAGATGGAGAGAAGTCGGTGGGAAGAGAGATGGAGAGAAGACACGTGATTAGGGTTTGGAAATTGGAATGATTATTATATAATTAAAATTTAATCTATAAATATAATATATCTGATTTTTGAAAGATGAAATTTGTGATCTGATTTTTGAAAATGGATCTTGAAAAGAAGGGATTTTTGTAATTTCCACATATGAAAATATGTAGGGATAATTGTAGCAAATGTCCCAAACCTTTCAGATTTTGCGCACTTTATCCTAACCTTTGATTTGTGCCAACGGAGGTCTCAAACCTTTCAAAAATATGCGCCGGAGGTCCATCTGGACAGATTCCGTCACAGTTAGTCAACCTGAAAAGTCAAAATTGATTTAATTTTGTGAAAATTATGAGGGGGTAAAATGGTAACTATACAATTAAATAAACAAAAAATTAGAAAAAAAAGTAAAAAGTAAAAACCAAAAAAATTAAGAAAAGAAAAAAAGGGTTATCTCTTTCAGCCACCCCACCACACCGGAAACCACCACCTACTCCAAAAAATCCAATCCAACATTCTCCTTTTTCTTCTAATCTAAACCCTTAGAGCTTTAGTGTCCGATTAATCTCAGCTGTGAGATGCATAGACCTCGCTGATTTCTCAACAGTCCACCGTCGAAAAATATCAAATCGAAAGTTTCATCATTGAAAGGCTGCTTTAAGCCCTGCCCTGAAATCACCAAATGTTCAAAAGCTTTCTCAAAACGTCGTCCGACATCAGATCTTGGAAGATCTAGAGTAGAATTGCACGGGTTTTTGAAATCCATCGGTGCCCCAGAGACCGAGAAGTTTCTGGGAGTTTAGCTACTGAATTTGGTCTCTTTGTCTGATATTTATTCTGATCATAAGTAGCGAAACCATGGGTCGTTCTAACTGAAGCTCTAATTCCTCAATGATTTTACTGTCATATACAGCGAAGCCATTTGAGACCTTTTTTTGGTAGCTAGTAAAGCCCATTTTTGGTGATTAGATCCGATTTGTGGTTATTGATTTGAAATTGGATGATATTATTTGGGTTGTTTGCGATTTGTGGTGGTGAGGGTGGCCATGGGCGGTTGTCGAAATTTGCCATTATTTGTGTTATGGGGTGGGTAAGGGGTGGCTGGGGTAAAAAGTAGTTGTTGATTGGTTTTTCGTCAGTGCTATCGGCAATAGGTGATGGTGATGTGGCTGATTCAGAGATGGGGTGGATCAGACGGGGTGGGTGGGGTGGGGTAACCCTTTTTTTTATTTCTTTTCTTAATTTTTTTGGTTTTTACTTTTTACTTTTTTTTTCTAATTTTTTGTTTATTTAATTGTATAGTTACCATTTTGCCCCTTCTAATTTTGACAAAATTAAATCAATTTTGACTTTTCAAATTGACTAACAGTCAACTGGACGGAATTCGTCCAGATGGACCTTCGGCACATATTTTTGAAAGGTTTAGGACCTCCGTTGACATAAATAAAAAATTAGAGTAAAGTGTGTAAAAATTTAAAAGATTTAAGACCCTTACTGCAATTATCTCAAATATGCTTTTAAAGAAAAGTCAAACTGAAAATTTGGGCCGGGCCTGGCGCTTTTTATTAGTACCCAACGCGACAGAGATTAAAAGTACCCCTCCCGACAGAGATATCAAGGTTTAGGGTTTATGGAACGTCTCTCTCCATCTCTGTCGCGCTCTTTCTATCACAGTGATTATCTGTAAATTAATTGTTAATCTTCTGTTTTGATTCAGTCCCTTAAAGTCCAAATGGAAGACGCCGATGGCATTGATTGCAATGAACAAAAGCTGCCAGAATTCACAAACAAAATCAACCATGAAGCTAAACTCAAAGAACTCCTCCGAAATCTCACTTCCGTTGAATCAAAACTCTGTTCCGATGCCTCAAAAGAGTTCATCAAACTCCTCAAGTCCGAGTCTGGACCAGAATTCCTCCTAGCTTACATTCAAACGTCGTCCAAGCTTGTTGAGATTTTCCAGGCCTGGGATGCCCGGAAAGAAAAACCTGGGTTTTCATACCTGTTAAGTTTGATTTCCGTGATTTTAAGCCACCCCAGTGGGATGATTGATAATTTGGATGTTAATAGTGGTGTTAATATTGGGCGGGCATTGGATAAGTTTGCTCAAGTGATAATTGCGGAGAAGATGAAGGATTTGTACAAGGAGCTGAATAGTAAAGAGGTAAAGAGGCAGAATTCCGTGCTCCTGTTGTTGGCCTCGATTATAAGGCGTAGTTCTCAGATGGCGTGGGAAGTGGCAAAGAGTTTTGATTTTAAGCTAACTATTTTTCCAAAACTTGCCGAAGTCAAATTGAGGGCAAAAAGATTCGAGGAGAGAAGGAAGAAATACTCAACAAGGAAAGCATATGTGGGGTTTGCGATGGCATTTTTGGAGGTTGGAAATCCGAGGTTGTTGAGGGGGATTTTGCAACAGAAGGAGATGTATTCAGGGGTGTTGAGGGGTCTGGGAAATGATGATGAGGAGACTGTGTTTCATGTTCTCTCAATATTGCGCGATAGGGTGCTAGTGCCCGAGTCTTCGGTGCCTCCGGGGCTTAGGAGTGTGTTGTTTGGCAGCGTTACTTTGGAAAAGTTGGTTAGCATTTCAGGGAGGGCTGATTTTGGGGATGCTGCGGCACTGGCTCACAGTGTGTTGATTACGGTCTGTACTAATCCTGAGAATGGCTTGATGCCGGATTTGGACAGACAGCCAAGTCCTTTGAGAGGGAATCCAAAACGACTTTTGGGTTTGATGAAGAAGTTGAAGGCAACTGATGTTGAGTACCACAAGGATCTGCTTCTGGCTATTGTGAATGGAAGACCGTCACTTGGTTCTGCATATTTGGATGAGTTCCCTTTCAACCTTGAAGATCTCGCATCACCTAACTGGTTAGCATTTCCAATGCAATATGTTATGATTTACTATGTGGCAACATATACTATGGCAAAAAATATAGATACATGTATGAAGAAAGACTTCCTAATTTTACAAATATATGCATACGTTTTTTGTGTCTTTGTGATTAAGTGCAGTGACTGATGTATTTGCAGGTTTGTTGCTATTTCTTTGGCTGCAAATGTGGTATCCTCAGTGAGTTATGGGATTGCTTTTAGTTTTGTTGATTCTCGAGATCCACCTACATTTGACAGTCCATACGTGCAAAATATAATGAAATGTATAAGCCCACGACTTTTTTCTAGATTAGTAATAAATAAAGGGTTACTTCACTCTGATTCTTTTGTAAAACATGGAACTTTGAGGCTTGTACTGGAGGAATTAAAGGTTTTGGAGTCTTTAATGAACTCTCTGGAGACATGTTATTCAAAGAATCAAATGCTGCATAGATGGATGGCTCTAAAGCAAGACATTCAGAATGAAGTCCGTGTTTTGCTTCCTGATCCCCAAGTTCTTTTGTCATTTTTGTCTTTTATGAATAGTCACTACAAGAATCTCCAGTCTCTTTCAAAGAGAAAAGCAGAATCAGTTCTTAAGTCAGAACATAATATGAATGGTAGGAAAAAGTTGAAAGCTTCTACTGCAAACGAGGATGTGGACATTCTTGTAGGTGGGATTAATTCTTTTCCCGAGTTAAATTCATCTGGGGACAGTGAAGGGGTTCTGGATTCAAGTGATGGGCATCAGTCTAGTAATGGAACCGATTTTGTGAAGACTATTGGAGATATTTGGGGTTTGCGTCAATGCTCCTTGATGGACATGGCTCTAAAAGAAGGGGAAACATATTTTTACTCCAAGCTGCTTAATGTACTTCAAATCTATCTTGTAAGTTGTGAGATATTAAATATTTTAGTATAAAGGAGAAATACTAGAATATCTATGAAATAAATTGATCTTCCTGAGTTTAGCCAAAATTTTCACCTTTGGAAAATCTATTCTGATACAATCAAGCACTAAAATGGTAAATATTTTTGAGTTTGTAAATACTCGATAACTATGTTGATGTACGGCCATGTTGGTTAAGCTTTAAGGATGATGCAACTGAGTTATTGTTTGATATTAAGAAATAATCAAGGACTTGAATACATGAATTTAAATAATATTCCACTTAGGACCTATAGGATCTTCCTAGTTAAATTATTCTCTATTTTGCTGATTGTGGAGCTCTGATATTCTTTTGCAGAGGACCGTGCCTGCAGCATTTGAGGGGTCTTTTGATTTCTTTAAAGTTCTACCAAGTAATCCCGTATCACTACCACCTATTCTGCTGCAGTCCTTATTACCACTGCTTATACAGCATGTTGGTTGGTTTTCTAAATACAGGACTCAGATTAGAACCCAGGCACAAATGTATAGGCATCTGCATCCATTTCTGAGCTTGTTAATTTATTCACCAATTAGGGAGATAAAAGAACAAGCTTATATTCTGGCACAGGCAGCCATGTTAAGTACTGGTGCATTTGACAATAACGCAAGGGAAATTTTTGCTTGGTTCTTCTTTATACCAGGCTATAACAGCAACAGTATTTATGTTGAAGAACCAGATGTTGAAATCTTACAACAGCTGTCTTCAACCATTGTTTCTTTTTTATGTGATGCTGTTTCAACAATTGGAAATAACTTATTTAAATACATGGACCTCTTGAGGCGTTATCCCTATGATTCAGAAGGTGGTAAAGGTAATTGAAATTTTGTCCATCGTCTTTATTCACGAAAATTTTAGCTGAAGCTACAGTTTCTTTTATCAAATTGTTCTCATTAGTGATCAAGTGTTTTTGTGTAAAATTTTAAAATCATCTTATTCTCCTGCTATTTTTTTTGAGTTGAGAATTAGTATAGAGATAAAATACTGATCAGAGCTACTGATAAAATGTATTTCTTTAAGTTGACGAGTTGAAGTAAGAGAACTCAAGCAATTAGTGTAGAGAGAATTTGTAATGATGGAAGACATACAGACCAAAGATAAGTGGAAAAAAATTGAGAAGGGATATTAGCATTTGTTTTTGAATCTTTATTAACTGGCATTAGGACTCTTGGGACTTGGCTTTAGTTTCTGTTGAAGTGCTTTTTATATTTTGATAGTCATAGTGGGGCGAAATTCCTTCCGTATTTTTTTACGAAGTTTTCATTTAATTTATTTATTCTTATGGTTCAATTTTGCCAAACAATTTTGTTTTGTCTTGTCCCTTTTCTATTAATAATTGCGAGAAGTTGTCTTGAAGGAGTGAGAGTCATATTATTCCATAAAACAGCGTTAGGAGATGGGTGGGTTTTGATTTTGTCTCGTATTTGAAGTGTTAGGAATGATATTTTCTCTTTTACTTCCTGTAACTGTTTTTGGCGTTCTGAAGGGCTCTTGACCAGGATTAACATCTCAGTCACTGTAGTGAATCGTCTTTTCAGTCTAGGAGGTGGTATACTCATGACAGCCATAATATTACCAAGCAATTCATGGAACTGGATCGGTATTGCAATTGCTTCTTAGTGAAAAATGTGATTACTTAGTATAGACTAATTTATGAATTATAAAAGATCTTTCATGAAGGTATTGAATCTTTTGATTTATGAAGAACTTATTACCTTTCTAATTTAAACTATTGACAAAATAAAGGGCATACTACCAATCTTCTAGTAGAGTTGTAGATTGTACTTTTGTGAGTAATTTTTCATTTCAATAATTTTCCCTCGTAAAAATAATACAAAGGGAGTTTATTGAAGAAAATGATTCGAATAGCCAAATTTAGCACTCTAAAATGCTTGGGTACCTAATCATGACCTTTACAATTCCCTATTTACTTGGTTCTAATGATTTCTAATAACACTATACTGATGTGGCTTTTTTATTACTTCCATTTGGTAATAAAATGTTACCATGTTTTTGTTATATGTGGTGTGTCATTGGTGCACTGGTTTATCCCTTTTTAATGACATTGGCCTAGCTCAGATCAGGAATCGATTTTCAACCTGATCTTCTTTTCGTGGTCTTCTGGTTCTCACTATAATAACGATTAACATATTGGTTTAATAGACTGAGAATTTTTTAGGTGTTCCACGTATAGGATTAAGTTAAAAAATCTGAAGACGACAAAATGTGGTTCCTGTTTCCTGCTCAACCTGTGATTTATAATTTTAATTGCGTTGAAGCCCTTCTTTCGTAGCATAATTAAATTGCATCCTAATGGTGATGTGATATTCTGGCAGATTTAATTCCTGAATTTAGCCCTTTCATTATTTGTATCTTGGAGAAGTGCCTGCGCTTGCTTAGTTCTGACTCTGGTGCCTACACATTACCCCAAAAGACGCTGATATCGTTGTACGTGTGTTGCACAATCAAATATATAATGGATACTCAGGTAGCATTATATCTTTCTTTCTTCACGCTATTTACTTTTGTCCTTGGTTTACTTTCCCTACATGATTCTGTATGAAGGTTCATTCATTGATACACTGACAAAATTTAGTAATTGAACTTGACTAGGTAGATGCTGGCCCATTATCGTTTCTTATTGATCGTTTGTTATCTGAGAAGTTGGAGAGTTCTAGCTGCGAGGTTGATGTCTTGGATCTTTCGGCCTGCCCGTGTGAGTGGAGGCCGTTGATGACCTTATTGCTTTTTTCACGATCTATTTTTCAGCAACAAACATATAAAATTTCTTCAATTCTTGGGGAAGTTATGCATTCTGACAGTTCCTTTGTCAGTTCTCTCGGGGATGTTAAAAGAATTATGAATGGTGAGTATGGTATTGGATTGGTTGGATTAACTCTGGGGTTTTCCTTTTCAATGATGTGCACGTCGCCTGCTGAGATATTATGGAATTTCCCGTCAGTCATATCTATTGCAAATAACTTACTTGGGGCCACTTTCTTTGTCTTGTCGTCTATATTTTTTCTTCAATCAAGTTTTCTTACTGATGTTTCTAAATTGTGGCCTGAGATGTTCACTGCTGGTCTGGAAAGTGTTAGAGTGCATGGTGAAGAAAGAAATGATGAGATGATTCGCAAAGTTGATCTCAATTCAATGGAAGCCGCTTCCGCTGCATTTTCTCGCTATTTAGAAAAAGCACCATTTTATGTGCTCTTTTCAGCCATTGCACACAGCAGGGATTCACATTTGTTCAAGCACCCGAAGCTGCAAAAACTTCTTCTGGCTAAACTATCAGAGATGCCCCCTGATCATTTGATTTCTTCTTTCTGCAACTTACTTTTCTGGATCAATCAGGCAAAATCATCCTACATTGCTAGACCATTGGATGAACTTGAGATGCTTTCTGAAGCGTGCTTTACTCTTGCAGAGCACTCACTGAAACAAATATTTGTTGAAAATACTAATAATTATTCTTCAGCTTATGCTCAGGCTCCTTTACAACTGCAGTATGCTGCAGAGGTTGCAGAAATTATCTTTAATCATCCTTCAGTGACAGCATTACTGAAATGGCCTTTTTCTGGTAATGTAGATTGTTCAGATTCAGTTTTTGGGGACACTTCGGAAATACTTCTACAAGTAGCTAAACAAGGAGTTCATATGATGAACCATCATCTCCTAAATTTATTAGGAACAACTTGCGAGCTTTTGTTTTCTAGTTGCAATTGTCAAAGATCTCAATTGGAGGATAGTCATGCTAATAAGAGGATAGCTAAGGCATTCAAAGGCCTAGCACAGAAACTTTTTCTGACATTTAAGAATAACTTTGATGAATGTATCAAAACAAAGGACTTCAAGCCTCTGCTCCCTACATTTTATTCTTTACACACTTTGATTCGCTTCATATCTCCCTTTGAGCTGCTTGAACTGGTAAAGTGGCTGTTCTCCAGGATTGATTTCCACGATGTGGCTTTTTGTCTGTCATCAAAATATTCAGCTCTTTCTGTTGGTTTACATATTGCTGGATGGGCTTTTGATTTTCTGTTGGGGCACATGTGGCAGCCATTCTTAGAAAGTACAGAATTCAAATTCTTTGGTGGAATAAACGAAAAAAGTTTTGACGTCCCCCTGTTTGAGGGAATTTTTTTTCAAGTATATGGGATTGCCATTCATTTTGAACTAGACGTTGCAGATACATGTCTTCTAAAAGCTGTCAAGGTTGTTAGAAAAATGCATAAAGTTATGCAAAATCCGTGTCTCCACTCTATTATGATTTTGTCAAGAGTTATAGCAAGTACTCCTGTAAATCTGCTTTCTCATTGCTTGCACAGGATAAACAAAACGAAATCTGAGTTATTATTTCTTATTTCTGAAATAAGCCCCCTGCATCTATCTATCTTTGGACACATGATTTCTGAAATACCAAATAAACCTTTGCTTCCAAAGGCCAAGTCAATGACAGAAACTTGTTTGGACCTATTTTCTGATGACGAAGTAGTAATGCATCTTCCCATGGTCTTCTTGTTCTTAAATTCATTTGTTTTAAAATTTGGGGGCCAGTTATACAAGCACTTGGAATATATAATTTCTTTCTATGGGAGGAGACTCTTGGATGGTTTCTCAAACTGGAACAGCTTTGTCTGCAAGGAAATTTTTGAAATAGGACTTGATGAATCCTTTCCTTTATCGAAGGAAGAATACTTGAATCTTTTCTTCAATAGTCTTCTTGTAAAATCAATTTTTTTGGTGCGAGACTACCTTGTGTCAAGTGGGGATTCGTTGAAGCTGGAAAGGAGATTGACTCTGTTTGATTCTGTCTGCCCATATGTGAGTGCAAATGATGATCTGTTGGGCTGTAATCATGGTCAAATTGAGTTTGATTCGCTTGAGCAATCTTTAAATTTTGTGAATAGAGCTGTTGCAAAGATAAAATTTTGTAGGATGCTATTATTTCCTGATTACAATCAGCACCAGTCTTGGCTGGATAAAGGAGTAACAAAGATGAATTCCTTGGAAGTTACCTCTGATGTCCTAGATAAGTCAAGAATCCGGTTCATAAGTTTATTGATTCATTCCTGGATGTTGCTTGTCAAGAAATTCCCTGGAGACATTGATCATTCCAAACAATTAGAAGACAAGAACATTTCTTTGTTAAGATTTTTGGAAGTCTTCATAATAAGAACTGTTTCGGATCTGACAGCATCGATGTATGATTACCTTATCAGGTTGGATTCACTTGCATTCATAGAATTATTTGGCAAGTCATTTCTTCTCTATAGGTTTGAGGACCTTGCAACACTGCAGACACTGCGAAGTGTTCTTACTTCTTTATCTCAGGGGAATTTCTCTTGCATTACACTACTCCAGCTTTTGCTTGCTCACTCCCAATTCACGAAAACAATTCATTTGTCCTGCAAATCATATAGATCTACTCAGTTTGGCTTGGTTTTTACTCCTATGCAGAGCATGTTAAGATCACTTGTTATTTCTCATACTGATGCGGTCAACAGAAGTAATATGACATCATCTCAGCTCAATTTAAAGAAGCTAGAACTTATTAAGCTGGTCAGGGTGCTTTTCCGCATCAACGCTCACCAAAGCGAAGTTAATGGTGGAGGAGACACTGGCATAAATTCAAAGGAATTGCTTTATTTGCTTTTGTCTTCGTATGGGGCAACACTTTCTGAAGTTGATTTAGAAATATATAGTCTAATGATTGAAATTGAGTCTAGTGATAAGTCAAGCACAGGAACTATTGCTAAAATGGATTATCTATGGGGCGTTGTTGCTTTAAAAGTGAGAAAAGAAAGGGAACAGGATCTGGGCATAGCTTCTTTGAACACGGCTGATATTGAAGCCTTTGAAGATCGCCGAAGAAATCAATTTAGAGAGAATGTTCCTGTTGACCCCAAGTTGTGTGCACAAACCGTGCTTTATTTTCCTTACGATAGATCAGTCTATGAGGTACCAAACAAGATTAAAAAAGATAACTTTGAAAACTTCCACGAGGTACTTTTTGGGCAAGCTCATGGCACTGAGTATTATATTAAGGTCACACTTATTTGCCATTTCTTGTTCTCTTTATTTTTTTCCCTCCTAAATGGGAAGCTACTATCTTTTCGTGACTTTTCTTGCCAATAAATTGTTGGTGATACTCTGCAGGACTATTCTGTGACTGTTGATAAGATGCAAATGTACGATCCTGTATTCATCCTGCGCTTCTCGGTTCACTGTCTGTCAATGGGTTATATTGAACCCATCGAGTTTGCTAGTTTGGGCTTGCTTGCAGTTACATTTGTCAGTGTATCTTCACCTGATATTGATATGAGGAAATTGGCTTATGAAGCACTAGCAAACTTCAAAACTGCACTGGAGGTAGTATTTTTTTTACTTGCTGAAATAAATAATTGTTGAACATGGATAAGCCCGGTAAAAATATGTTTTGAAGTTCTATATAGAAACAGTTGTCACTAAAAATTTCCAAATTCAAATTTCCCTCAATCTAGTATGTGAAAATGTTTTATTTTTTACAAATTTTTATAAGTAAACAGGTTCATTCACAATAGAGAATTACAATGGAAGAGCTTGTGCTGTCCACAAATGAGATACTTTTTAACTGCAGACGTTACGCAGTAACAACAAATTCCATTAAAAGGATGTATAAACATCGTTTTGCTTAAGTTTCTTTTTATCTCCAAGTATGGACTTTTAGTTGATCTATATATATAGTAGCTCAATTCTGTTATTCATGAAGTAGAGAAACAAACTTAAATCCCTATTGAAGTCAAAAACATCTTAAAACCTTAGTTGTCCATGTACTATCTTTATTTTAAATCAACTTAAAGAATCTTCACAAGTGTCATGCCTTAGAATTCTAGTTATTCCCCCCAAGTTTCCTATTTTTTTCACCATTCGTAATCTGATAACCTAGTTGATATTGTTGGGTGTTACTTTGTTTAAATTGTCTGACTGTCTACCATGCCACCCAGACACCCCAAATCCTCAATTGAGCATTTTCTTCCAGCCCACATATTAAAAACTTCATTTCCCTTATTTTTTAAATTTTCCCCTCCGAATGATTATTCATCATCAGCCATCTTAATGCCCTTGACCTGAGTTGTTTTAAATTTTTGCTTTAAGGTTACCAAATTTAGCCATTTGAATCCACTTTCCAGCGCTGGTCCTGACTTGCTGTACTATATAATATGACAACTCCATAAAATAGAGAATGCCTCAAACCTATGAATATGATTTCAAATGATATCTTGTGAAAATATTTTTCTTGCTACGCAAAGTTTGGAACAATATGTGCATTAAGACTTCATTCATTCTCATGGCCAAACTTTGGAATATTGATTTGTAATGGGTTAAGACTGTTGAACATATGTTACATATGCTATTTTTATCTGATTAGTCATCAACTTCTATATGTTTCAACGTCAAGAAAATTATATTCCACATCTTACTTTGTCTATCATGTTGTAAGATTAGAAAATCATTAGCTAAATATAGCATGCTAGAGGCTTACCTTTAGAAAAGAAAAAGAAAAAAAAATTGAGAAAGAGATCCTTTTTTTGTCACCAAAGGACACAGTTAATACTTGTTTATCTGGTAGACTATATTCCTTGTGGATGTATGTGAATAGAGTTCTAATGATTGGAAATGTTCAAATCATTGATTGCAGAAGTGTCAGAAGAGGAAAGATGTGACCCGACTTCGGCTTTTATTGTCATATTTGCAAAATGGTATAGAAGAACCATGGCAGAGGATTCCTTCCATAACTGCTGTATTTGTTGCAGAGGCTTCTTTTGTTTTACTGGACCCATCACATGACAATTATTCTACAATAAGCAAGAATATTATGCATTGTTCTAGTGTGAACATGAAGGTATATGGTTGAAAATTCTATTTCATCTATTTCTTAATGCAATTTGCTTCTACTGAAACTTACTCTTATATGCTTGCCTCTTCTGTTGTTTCCTTAAATTATATGACAGACCATACCATTATTCCAGAGTTTTTTCTGGAGTAGCTCTGTTAATTTCAAAACAGACAGGCTATGGATACTTCGGCTTTTGTATGCTGGGCTAAATACAGATGATGATGCGCAAATATATATCAGAAACTCCACTTTTGAAATGCTTATGAGTTTTCACAGATCTCCTCTTTCAGATAACATGTCAAAGGAACTTATTATTCAGGTGAATTGTGCTATGTAAAATTCTCTCTCTTTACCTGCATAGACATGCATGCAGATACCTTTTATTCTGCATGAATTATCAAAAGTTATCAAGTCATTTTCTACTACATTTATCTTGTATCCTTTACCGTGTTGATTTTATTTATCCTGTGTCCCTTCTGATTTAACATGATAGCTACTATAAATCCATATTTAGAAGGGTGCGATTGAAACATGTCAATATGACCTTAAACTTGTCAGGCATCTGGTATTTTGTCTCTTCATGATATAATCCTCCTCTTCTACTAATAAGCTCTTCTTTTACCGAAGCAAAAGACACAGCAGTTTTGTCATAAAGATTCTGAACTATTTTATCCAGCCAAACCGTTTAGGGGGTAGGTTATGTATGGATATTAACATTTTGCCTGGTTTTGATGACTCAATACAATTGGATGCACTTGTTTTTGGGATTAAGGCGACATTAAGGTTCTAGATTATTTGCTGGTTATAATTTTCATTTGAACTAATGGAATGAAAGAAGATTCTAGAATGACATCTCATTTGGAAAAGTTTCCTATAATAAAGTTGTTGCATGTACATGGACTCTCTCGTATGCATGATATTTAATTGTAAAAAAGGAGAAAGTAACTTTGTTTATCTTATGAAACAGTTAGTTACAGTAATTATTAACTTCTTGATTGTACTTGTATTTTTTTTCTCCCCCTTGGGTAGTCAATATAATCATCTTAAATTTGAGGTAGAATATATTGGAGCCAGACTTCCTCCATGTCTCTTTAGCACGGACACTTAACTAGGGTAACGTGTTCGGTTCAGACACGTGTTGATACCGATACTCCTCGAACACTTTACCATAATTATTTTTCCTTTTTAACTTAAAAATATTATATATTTTTAACTCAAAGTTATTAGTAAATAACAAATAGGTACTCATATTTACAATATTTCAACAAAAAAAAAAAAAAA